>WEKY01048187.1:139631-169229 GCA_013390045.1 Picathartes gymnocephalus
CCCCCGCCAATTCCGCTCTCCGTTTCTCCTTACGGAACACGTTGTTTGAGGCTCGTCTTTCTAAGTGTCAGGGGGGGATTAAGTTGGAAGGTAGTGGAACCTAAGGGAACGTAGTATGGGCAAAAGGAGGAGCAGCGTTGTAGCGAGCAGACAGCCTTGTGTCTTTGCTGCACCTTCCTTCTGTCTTGTGTATCCTGGTGATTTACTGGGCTTTTAATTTAAAGAAGGATTCGGCTGAAATGCTTGACACGTGTTGAAGGTTTTGGAAAAAACAGTGGGATTTTTGGCTTTGGGATTACGTTGTTGTTAAGAAGGCTGAAGTGGAAGTTGTCCTCTTTTGCCTCATCTCTGTGGAATTTGGAGACTACATTATTCCTTGTTTTATTTTGAGGGAACCTGCTGCAGTGTCAGACAGCTCACAGGCTGATTAGAATTTAACTGAGTCATGGCACTATAAATGTTCAGAGATACCGTAAAGCTTTATTTAACAAAGAGTGCAAATCCAATCTGTGAAGACCTATGGAGAGGAAGCAGTCACTTGTGGAAAGGGGGTGGTGTATTCCTGAGCGAGTAGGAAACATTTTCTTTAATACACAAATGCGATTTACTGTTTCTAGGGCTGACTGAACACATGAGAGAGTGACACATTAAGATGCCAGATGACAAAAGCTCTCTGAGCTGAGGATATCTTGTGGCTGGGATCAGATTTAATGGCATCTGAGTAATTCTTGCTATATGGGCATCAGTAGCTAACATCTTGGAAGGCAAAAGTTCTCGTCGAGAACAGTGTTCAGGCAGGTTTGGGGTTTTTGCTGTCTGAGGCAGCTGTCTTCCCAAACTTGTGGTCGAGAAGTTTTGACAACTTGTTCTGTCAGCGATCTCCTGAGGCAGAGCTGACATGGACTCCAAAGCAGGGCAGCACGTTAGTCATGAGTGAAATGCATATGTCAGGGGGTTTGTGTTCCGTGAGTAGGATGGAAGAGGTAACGAGTAGCGGACTGCATGGTTTGGGCAGGGGTGAAATCTGACCTGCTGCTAGACTGGCCTGTGCTTCTGGATTATCTAATGAGCGAGACTTGTCAATGGCTTTGAGGTTTTTGTAGGCCATGCATGCACAGAATACAAGATGCAGTCAAATGCCAAACCGTGCTGGATTGAGGTTTTGGGTTTTTTCCCCTCTTAGTCCTATGACAGAAAATTGCAGATGAAAATATGCTCTTCTTCTCTGCTCTCCATACTTGTTTCTTTTTTTAAAGTGAAAGATGTGCTAACCAAAATTTATTATAGTCATAAAAGCTGTGTTGATAAGTAAAAGTAAATAATGTTTTTATATTGTAAACTTAAAAGGGTGATCTAATGACTGACTGTATCACCTGCGGTGTTTGATAATTGTGTTTGGGGTAAATTTGTTCTGTAAAACGCATCAAGGAAAAATTTTTTAAGTGATTCAGTAAAGATCATAGAACTCAAACATGAATTAACTTTATGGTGCTTGTATTTGCCAGTAGTTTTCCTTATCGTGTGATTTGCTTAAAATAATTGACAAAATCTTGATTGCTTAAAGCTTATTTTGTCTCTTCAGAGCCAACTTTATTTTTCAGGCTTTGAACATTGGCAGAAAGTTTATATAATGCCAGCTTTATTGTCATTGGCAGTGAGAGCACTGTTAGTTTTGCCAGTGACAGTGCGGGACATGACTATAATAGAAGATAAACTCTGTTTTGCATTGTGCTGAGCACATGTGTAAGCTTGCCCAAGGCAAAGCCGGGGAGCTGCATTTCCCCCAGTCAGCTGTCCCGCTCTAGGGCTGTGCTTGACACCTCCTTGCAGGGCTATCAGAGAAGACATGAAGACCATAATATTTTTGTGAATTACCATTTTAGAGTAGCTCTTTGGAGCTTGTCTGTACCTCAAACTCGCAAAGTTTTGTGGTTGTGTTTCTTTTTCCTGGATGTGAATGCACAGGGAGTGGGGGGATCCAGAAGAGAGCATGGGGTTCCCAGCTGGGTGTGTGGTTTGGGGGCACAAGCCCCTTTTCCAGGGGGGGCTTTGGTGGCTGCCCTGCCACGCGTGGGGCCTGCAGGCAGGGCAGGGCTCATCTCCCGCCTGCTGGGTGATGAGCTGGAGGCAGGGTTAATAGGATAGCTATCCTGTGTGGATTAAAAAGGATAAATACCCTTTTTGGGACAAGAAGTGTAAGTTTTGAAGTATAAATCATTGCTGCTCAGGACGGCAGGCAATGACAGTCAAGGGGAAAGGTAGGAAGGTAGGGAATGAAGCCTGAACAGGAGGAGAAGGTGTGAAAGAATATGCATAAATGTACAAAAAAGATAGAAAGCATAAATTTGACAGTCTGTCTAAACAGTCTTGAACTGAAGACAAAAAGGTTAATGGCAACAGCATTTGTGGTTTGCTCTTTCTTCCTGCCAACAGGCCAAAGCGATAAGAACAGTAACTGAGCTGTGCCGGCCTGCCTGCAGCAATCAGGGGAGAACTATGGGGGAAAGCATTTAACAGGGTTGCAGCCTTGCTTTTGGACATCTTGGTGTTAGGGATTCACTCGTTGCGTTGGAAAACACTGAATTAGAAAACAGCATACAAGGGTTGGCAGCCAGTACTTCGGGTGAACATCTGGGATCACGTGGGAACTCGTGTGTTTCCCAGTGGGAAGATACTCCCTGGGAAAAGTGGGCAGAGGGATTCTTTTGGTAAAGATGAATGCCTGCTCTTTAGGGTTTCTGGATTATTTATTTCAAATACTTGGAAATGCTAGCAGACCTATTTAGCACTTGAAAGAATTAATTTGGTAATTTATTTGGCTGTCTGTTGCAGGTCACTTGGCTTGATGGTTGAAGAAGGAGAATAGAAACTAAAACTCATGTAAATAAATATTCATGTGTAGAAAGGGGAAGAAGCAGTTGTTAGACATCTTAGCTGGGGTCAAACCCCTCCTGGCATAGTCTTCTCATACTTAAATTGTTATTGGAGCTCATTGCTCTTGTTTAATTGCCTGTCTTGAGTGAAATTTTGTTTTCATACTACTTATTTCTAAATACCATTGACTTCAGCAGAGGAAAACCAATTTTGCTTATAGACAAAGATTAAAAGCAGAAGCTACAGATCTTCTGTTTTAGTCACTGGTTTCTAAGAGGCTGAGTTTAATGTAGGAAAGAAACAGTATTGGGAAAGACTTCTGAGGGGATGATCTTCCTCCTCTCAAGAAAGGGAGTTGTGAAGAGATCGGGTGCTCGATGTTAAATGTGTTCCAGTCTTGGATGAAAGTATTATTTGAAAACAAATAAGGTAGTATTTAATTTGCCCCAAAACGTAATCGAAGTTCTGTATTCAAATGTGTTGAAGCAGTAGGTCTTGCTCACAGACTAACAGTATTTTTCGTACTTTTTTTATTTTTGATTTCTCATTGGTCCCAGAGTTGGTATTGTTATTTTGATTTTTTTTCCATAGCAAACTTTAAGATTCATAGCTGCCTGCTTTTTGCTTCTTCTCTGTGCCCCATCCCACTGTGAAAAGAGAGGAGGGAAGGTAAACTGTGAAAAGGCCTTTTCAGTGATGTGGAAAGCAGAGCTTGCCTCAGATGTGGAAAGAAATGATGCCCCAGGAGATGGCTTTGGTGGTGGTGTTAATGTCATCACCTATCCTGCATTTTGTAGTCCATAATACAACACAAATCAACATTCCGAAAACTAAAAGGTGTGTAAAGCAAGTGGTCCAGATGTGAAGTGTTTGGGAATAAAATATTATTCTAGAAAAGTTACTTTTTTTTTTTCTCCCCAATTTTTAAAACATATCGAAGGAATATGGAATTTTTCCCAGGAATAACAAATTCTCTTGTTGCCTTTTCACTGAACTCTCATAAACCTTTTGTAGTCACTTGGAACAATACAAAAAAGACTGTTTGATGCTGACCTAAAGGAAATCCCATCTATACATTTGAACCTTGATGGCAGTACTGTATGGTGTGGGTTTTTGTGCCTTGTTTTGTGTTTTTCCTTACTGCATAGCAATCTCTTTTCTCTTGGAAGTAGGAATGATTAAATTTACCCACTTGTCAGTGGTGAAAAACATTTTGTCTTCATCTATAGTATAGAACAATAATACTGGAATTAACTATTTTTCTCAAATTCAAGTGGCTTGAAAAGATAAATATGTTTTTTTAATAGCTCTGCTTTCTTCTGTTCTTTGGGACCTCTTGTCCTGTTTTTCATTCTCCACAAAAGATTGCACATCCAGCTTATTTACCCTTTCGGTAAAATGGAGTTGAGAAGGCTTTGAACTATGTTTATTAGTACCTTTGTCACTGTACCTGTCATTTCTCTGTTTATTTTTACTGTGATGGTAGATCTTCCCCCCCCCGCCCCTGCTCAGCTGAATACAAATCTTGAGGATTGTGCCCCTTCTGTGGTGCAACTTACCTTTTCATTTTGTGATGTATATGGAAGAAAGATTTAAAATAATGTCTGCATGTAGTATTCCAGGGTATTTACTTATTTTTCAGGTTAATTGGCTCTACTGTTGGGCACCTTTTGTTGCATCTTGGTGCTGGCAGTAGTCCAGCATGCTGCTGTTATTTCGTGTACCTGAAAGCTTTGAGTAGGTGTTTTTTTGGATGGTGACCCACTGATCAGCACCTGTATCTTTATTCCCAGTTAGCAAGCACGTTGCAATGGTCAGAATGGTCTCTAATCTGGCTTGAACCCCAGTGGTTTTGTGGAAGGAGAAATGCTCAGATGTGTCCCCAGCACACACACTTCCCACCCTTCCCCCTTTATCCTACCCACCTGTGGGGTCCTCAGTGCTAGAGGAATTCTGTGTTTAATTTTGGTATGCATTTTTTGTGGGAGCAGAAGCTAAAGGTGTTAAAATAAGGAGAGAAACTCTCCTATTGCCAAGCAGCAGGAGGGAGGGGAAAGTTCAGCTAAGTGATGGAGAAAGTCTATTCTTTTTCATTTTTTAAAGTGTATTTTATTACATTTAAATTTGTCTTTATGCATAATAAGCTTGCTGTTTGGGTGGTAATTCAAATACCTTTAATAGTGAGGCTGTCACAACAACAAGGCTGAAGTAGTAGAAATAAGAATGATCTGGGCTACCTGTAACTTCGCAACATTTAGCAAAATTTCACTTAATAATGGTAGACAAGTGTTGAGAAGAACTTTTAAGGTTGTGATTGCAATGGATAACATTTTTTAACTAAAATAAAATAGTGTTATGTAATCTTAAATCTCTCAAAAGCAAATATTACAACTTCTACTGGTTTATTTTTTTTCAAACTAAATTTGTGGCATTTAGCAATACACTCACCTGTTATACTATACCCTTGTCTTTTCTTTATGTATATGTAAATTAATAGAGGCTCTTTAAAAACTGATTTTGATGTTCGTAGGTGCAAGTTTGAAGTGTTAAGCAGTAACCACTACATAGGAAGGAGGGCTTTCATGTCACAGCTGTTTTTTTTGAATGAAAGGAAGGAAAAGAGGACTTTGGCTTAGAGTTGAATGTGGATTTTGTTCTTGCAGAATAACGTCCCTTAGTGTAAGTCTAGACAACATGGGTTGTTTCTACTAGTTTTACTCATGGTTCTCTCTGGAAGATTTTGATTTCTGAAGTTTGGAACTACTTTTTTCTTCTGAAATGAAAATGTTATTTGCAGTTTCTACTAACCAAAATAAAGCATTGCTTTCTGTTACAACAACAGTAAGAATGTAGATCAAGGCATATTAGGTGGGAAGGAATGGTTTGCAGAATTTCATAGGGGGATTTCTGCTGTTCTTTTCAGATCAAGCATGAAATTTTTGAGGAAGAAAATTAATGCATCCTTGGACTCCTGAAGGAAGAGCTTTCCTAATGGAACCACATTCAAGGTAAATAATTTGTTTGGGTTGTTTACGTTGTCTCTTTGGTTTGGGGTTTGTTCTTTGTCTTGCCAAAGCTGTCAGACAACTCTGTGCCATGTATAATAAGCCTTTTAGGATTATAATATGTTTTGAAGTGATAAATGTTCAAATTAATCCTTCTCTTTTACTGTAAGAGTTGGGGGTTTTTTTTAAATATTTGCTGATTAAAGAGAAATAAATATTTTTGTAACATCTGAACTTTTTGTATGAAATTTGCTGTTAGGTTCTGAAGATTTAGCCCACTTGTTTGGGAGGTAGCTAAATCATGAAGAATTTGATTTACATGTAATTTCAGAGTGAAAGAGAAGATTAAATAACACTTAATGTGTTACCATCTCTTATTTTTTAAATAAAAAGGATCCAAATTGAGCTTGCGTGGCGAGGGACCATCACAGTTAAATCATTATTAGATATTACGTTACAATGGCTTGTAGACATTTAGCATCACTGTCATTTTGTTCGGATCTGCTCCCTTGGTTCCCATTTCCTAAATCCTATTTTTCTTTGATACCAGGGAATAATTCCCCAAGTGTTGTCCAGTGATTGCTTATGTACATGCACTTTGGTTTGTGAGTCATTTTATTCACTTGAGTAGCCCCACTGTCCTCGGTGGGCCTACATGCATGCCTAAGAACTTGAGAATGCTGATGAGCACAAAGAATACAATTTGGGCATGTCACGGTTGACAAGCAGTTGTTGTTTTGTTTCTGGTCTCTCTTAGGACTCATTTGCATTGCCTCCAGTGGCAACTTTTGTGAGCATTAGTAGGGAAGGTCTGGAAGCTGGAGGCAGTCATAACCAAATCCCAGCCTGCAGAACTTCTCATATCCATTGTAATGACACAGACTGCAGATGCAAGGATATAGTTTTCTCTTTTTTTTCTTTTGTTTGTTTGTTTGTTTAAATAAATCCATGTGTTGCTTGACTTTACTTCAATACACCACTGGTCTGTGTAGTGCAATTTGAGCATCTCCAACATAATAGAATATAGTCAAGTGAAACCATTAGAAAATATACACACTTTTTAAATTGCAGGGATTTGGATTTAACCAGATTCAGTGCTTTGGAAATAACTGGAAATTGAGATGAGAGACCCGTTTTTTCCCCACAATGTTTTCTATTTAACTTTTCAAAAAAAGTTGAGTGTTGCTGTAATGCATCTTAGTTGTCTGAGGAATTGTATTTACAGAAGAGTTAATGGTATTACTTGCTGGTCTCAGTAATCAGTAAGACAGGCACTTTGGAATGAAAACATAATTAATTAATTAGCAATTTAGAACTAGAGAATTGTTGTGATCAGCAGCAGGTGGTCTCTTATACAGCTTTAACAGAACTTAGTAGACAGTGGCTTTTGTTGCAACAAGCTTTTTGAAATCTTTCACATCTTCAAAAACAGTTAAAGTAATGCAAAGCTTTGGTTCAAGATTGTTGCCTCTTTTTAGAAGGAGTTCTATTTAGTCAGCGTTGTGGAAGCATAAGCTATAGACAAGGATGTTGCACCAAGTGTTCAACTATTCAGTAAGGTGGTTAAGCTAAAGATTTGAGAACATGTTTGTCAGTGTATACATGGCTGGTAATCCCAACATGATTTGTATTCTGTTTTCTGTTTCTAACCAATATTATAAAGCAGTTATGGGCTATATCATGGTTGTTTTTTTCGGAATGGGGAATAGGTTTGTTTACTAGTTATGAGCACTACCAAGCTTGCATTGCATACATAAATAGCTTTATTTACGGAGTTCAGCAGTGTCGTGATCAGAGGTTTATTATAGTCACCTTGTTTAAGCCAGAGTTGTGGACCCTTAGGGTAGACTTTCTCCAAAAGCTGGTTTAGAAACATAACTGCTGGTCTTGTTGATGCTGCGTAACCTTCATGAGTTAAGAGATAGTAGAGCAGAAGGCCTCCATGCTCTGGGTGAGCTTGCATAGAAGGAGAGTGTGTGGCTAGAATGAGTAAGTTATGTCCTTGTTGAAGTCTGTGCAAGTCTAAGAAACTTCAAAGGATGCAACTTATCTGGAGATGCAGATGAGAATTACAGACTAATAGTGCAACTATCTTGTCAAAAGAACAAGATGGTGACTCAGTGTGAGGAGGGTTGGCAGAGGCAGCCTTTAATTGAGGAGAAATTGGTCACTGTAAACCAATTATGTTTTATTTTTAATGATGGGTTTCAGAGAACAGCAAATAAGTGCAGTATGTCTTGGCTGATAGCATGCGCTTTTCTTGTTGGATAAAAATCCAAAAGCCTGAGGATATGAAGTTGCAAACAGAAGTTTCACTTCTTTTTTTTTTCCTCACCCTCCTCTCTCCTCTGAAGATGAAAAAGTAGGCTATGCCGAGTGGAATAAACTCCACTTTTTTTGTTGTTAAACTTAATAGTGTTTGGACATATTTTGTCTTTGGGGACTAACACAGGAGTTGGTAACTTGCAGGGTAGAGAAGCATCCCTCACTCTTTCTGTAGCTTGGCATTTAATAGTAAAAGCAAACTTTTAAGTTTAACATATTTGAACTTGTACTAGATAGGGTTAATAGGCTAGAACAAAAGGTCAAAGCATAAGGCATTAGGCTTAATTAAGGGAGAGCAAGAGTGGCGGGAGTATGTGACAGTTAAATGGGTTTCCCACAGACTAATGTCTGTTACAGTGCAACCATGCCTCAACTTAAGTGGGTTATTTTGTGCAAAGGGCAGCCGTGATTAGCAGTTTGACATGCCAGACGTTTCTGGCCAATCCCATCTGTTTTGGAGGTTAAAAAGCATACCTTTATGAGCTGATAGATTGATTTGTGTGCCCGTCTGGTAAAGATTAGGAGTCCAAGGCCGATGCTGTAAATGCCAGTTATAGAATATTGTACTTTCTTAGCCGCTCTTTGTTTAAACTGCGGCGTAATGGGGCCAGCGGCTCTAAAAGTGACCGCGTGGCAGGGGTGCCACAGTGAGTGCTTGAAACCAGAAACACTCTGGGAGGAACATTTCCTCCTTGCTCAGGTTTCTTTTGAATGTGAGCCTGTAGGCTTTGGGCATTTTGTAGGGCTTTGCTTGGAAGGGGAATCTGGCTGAGCGCGTTCCCGCGGAAGGCTCACGCCTCTTCCTTGCTGCAGTCGCTGCTCGTGTGCTTGTCCAGAGGTTACCTGTCTCAGCACGAGCACTTCTCCAGATCCAAGCACAGTTGGCTGCAGGACAGTTTTGGTACTTGAAAGGTTTCAGCGTTTGTCTGAACTCATTATGCTGTCTGTATCCTTCCTGCTCTGCTGTTGAACTGGGACGATACATGCGTAGTCTGTTGTTTTTCCTTTGTAGCTCTTACTTTCAGGATAGTTTTTCTGATTGTGTCATGAGGTTGCCTTAGAAGCCTAAAATAAAATAGGTAGCACAATAAGTCTTGACTGTGTTTCTCGTCATCTTTATGACTTTGTAAAGTCAAAGTTACATTACTATTAATATAAGACTATTAATAAATCGTTGATGCAATAAAACTGTTTTTGATAATGTTCAAGGTTCATACACAGTTGAAGGTGATTATCCTATTTTAAAATCAAGTAGAGGTCAGACTGTATTGTAAGATAACTGACTATGGCCCAAATGGTATGTGATAGCTTCAAGTCAAATGACAGTCTGCCTCACTTCATATGTGATAGAAATAAATTGTTAACTTAAAATGCATTTTGTGTTAAATTGTTAACTTAATTCTGATTGACTTGTGGTGCATTTCATGAAAATCGGGGAGATACATACAGTCACCTAAAAGTGATGCTTAAAGCTCTTATTTTTAAGACATTGTTTAAAATTTTCCCTATTCTGTCTCTTTTCCATTCAAGCAGTGACACTTGTAGCTAAATATAACAGACATATTAGAGACAAATTAGCATTTGGTACCTTGCATTTAGCATTTCTACATTAACTTTTCGAATTAGTCACCTGTCTAAAGTTTCTTGGTATTCTCCTTGCAAATGTGATTATCTTCTCCTTCTCTATTTAAAAGAAAGTGAAATTGGATGATAGCAATGATTTGCTATTCATACTGTAAAGATTCCATGTACCTGAGCTGTATTTTTTGTGTGGCAGCTGTGACGTGTTCGTAAAGAGACTTCCTAATTTGCCAGTAACTTCTCTTCACTTTAGGAAGCTCGGTAAGAGCCACCCTAGTTTTTCTTTTTCCTGTGAAAGTCTCTTCCTTTTACTTCTGTTTGAAATGCCTAGAAATATTTTCAGTGTCCTTTAGGATGAGCAAGGCAACATCATTATCTTGTAGTTTATTTAGTAACATGGAGCTGAAATGGGCATATGCAGCATCATGTTCTCTATGGAATAATATCTATTTAAATGATTTGGATCTAATACATATTTACATGAAAAAACATCTTGCCCTTCTCTGTGGGGAGAGAAGGTGAACAAGCATAAATTTTATAATACTCATTGCTTCTCTTGCACTGAATCATACTTAAATTGCAGAAGGTTGTTGGCTTGAGAGTTGTATAAAAAGTGCTTCGCTAGTAAAGTAAGGTGCAGGGAGATTTATCTAATTTAATACTAAGAAAATGTTGTCAGCTGCAGTGTATTGATATGGGACTGCCTAAATCTAAAAGCTGTACTTTAGATTTTTGTGTATGTATATTTGTAATAATTTCATGGTTATAATGTACAAAATGTAATCCTGAAATGATCCATCAGTGCAGCATTCATATGTACTCTATTTTGCCTGATTTGATTGCTATTGATCATACCTGAGCCATTATCTAATATCTTAGGAATGGATGTAGTCTGTGTCTAGTTTCCTGCTGTTTCAGGGCAGAACATACTTTATGAAGTTTCTCGCAACAGTCATTGTTAGAAGTTTTTTATAATTGCTGTTTGAACATTATTAGCATTTCCCATTCTTAAGTGTAGCATGGATGAAATAATTAAGGTTTTCATGTAGCATTCTAAACTAAAAGTTGTAAACTCATCAGTTTAGCATTCCCAAGTATAAAGGTACTATACCAAATATTCGGTAGTTTTCAGTGGTATGGATGTATTTTTAAAAAGTATCTTTCGTGTGGTGGCTTTCATTTAGAATATTACAAAACATTTGCATAAGGTATTCATACAGCTTGGTTGGCCATTAGGCATGAAAAACAACTCTGAAGTGTCCGTTGCTTTCAACTTTGAATAGTCTTCAAAAAAAAAAAAAAAAGGTGAGCTTGGTCTTTGGTGTTTTAAAGGATTTGCCTTTTTAATCTAATTGATGAAAAGTGAGTACTTGGTATCCCTGACCCTTTGCAAACTGGGTTAGAAAGGATGCTGCACCATCCTTGTGAACTGGCCGACTATGGAGTTCTCCTTATTTTAGATTTCCATACTCTTTGACCTTGTAGTTGTTGACTTTGGTCTGGAACAATTTCAAAGTCATGTAAATGAATGTAATTAAGGTATTGCTTATCATCTCAGAGAGTTCACAATGATGCTTATTGGCTAGAAAGGTTTGTTTACTTAATATGGAAGGTTAATAGAAGGTTAAATTTTAGTGTGTAAAATGGCTTCATAATGTTTTTATTTAGCAGCTGAAGAAAATAGTGTTTGAAAAGGCAAATAATAGTTTTATTTGACCTCCATGTGTTTCCTGTAGCTTGCATTATTGGGAAAATTTATCTTCATTGCATAGTCTTATTACAGTTTTCCTTTCTCCTCTTTTTACAAAGGGAACCTCTCAGAACTATTTGGAGGCCTTTGTGTACAAAAGGAGCTACATTAAGGAAGGAAGTGCAAAAATGTTTGACAATAATTGCTATAAGTAGTCCATCCACTTCCACTCCTTTGTTCCCCCTCCCTGTTTTTGCCAGAATGAGATTCATGCTTTGTTCTTTGGTGCTTCTTTTGTCTTTATTCCCACTGCTGCAGAAATACAGTAAGAAAGCAGTGTGAAACAGCAGGGAAGAACATCAAGATACTGGTTTTTTCCTTCATTTCTCAGACAATAGAAAGAACTGGGCCTAGGCCTCTATTTTCTTGTCAGTAGCCTTCAACTTTGTTTGGCTATAGTTGTTTTCCTTTTTGTTCATGGAAAAAATTGCTTGCCTGAGTAGGTTGTTTTTTTTCTTTTCCTCCACTCAGGACTTTTTCTAGTTGGCAAAGAGATGAGTACGTGACAAGTGTCACACGAAACAGAGCAGGAAGACCCCCAAAAAACTTTTTCCCACACCTTTTTCATCTCATGGTATTTTTCTAGGATTGTAGCTCCCAGATGGAGAAGCAGACGTCCCTACTGGGTTGGGGGATCCAAGCAAGGGTGCTCTGCCAGTCCTATACTGGACTGAGTTTGGTGGGGAAGGACAAAGCTGTGTGAAATGTGGACACAACTTTCTGCACAGATTTCTGGATCCATTTGGGCAACAAGGACTGTTGACTGTGTTGACCTTATTTTGCAGAGTACTTTATTTAGTAATTTCTCTCATCTGAGAAGGATGTGGATTCCTCACTGTTGAGGTAGCTAACTTTCTTCTAGTTACTTGAATTTTATGTGCTAAGTAACTATGCAACAATGAGAATATCCTTCAAATGCATATTCAATGCATAGTCTTATTTGACTGTTTCTAGATTGTGGAGATACCCTCTAACTCAAATCCAAGAGCACCCTTGCCCCCTCACATTTTTGCAAGAGATGAAGGTTTCAGGTTCTATTCTCTTCTTCCTAAGTGTGAAGATAGGACAATAGCTTGTTTTTTCTTGAATTTATAATAACAGCCATAAGTTGAAGTGATCTAAAGGTGCTTTCAGAAGGTGGATAGCAAAATCTCTTTGGATGAGTTGTGAGAAGGATAAGAAGCTAAAGTTCAAAACCAAAATATAATGATCCAAAAGAACTGGGAGGTTGGGGAGGTGGAACACCATAGATAAGTGTGAAGTCCTTCAGTTCTGTAATCAGGAGTGGTGCTGTTGAGTTCTAAGTCCTAAATTTCACTTGAATTCCAAGATCATATGTTAGAAGTCCTAGAACTCCCAGAATAATGACTCTCTAGAGGTGTATGGCTATAGGGAGGAAAGGCAAAACCAGCAGTAAAGTCCCCTTGATCTGTTACTTCAGGTCCTGTTTGTGTGAAATAAGGGAATGCCCTTTCCTATTCACTTTTGTTTAGCTAACATACTAAAAGTAATACTGCTCCAATACACAGTGGCCACATAAGAGTGCAAAATTTCTCGAAGAAAAATTTCCTCTTGCCTCTGGAGGTCCAAAGGATTTTTCAAGAGTCAGTCCTGGTCCTCTAACTTACCAGTGTTTAAGTGTCTCCTACCTTTAATTTTATCCTGCTACGAAATAAATGCAAAAGGACCATTTAATAAACTGTGCAGATAGTATTTTATAACCTCTTTGCACTCCCTCACATAGGTTTAACTGCTGAGATGAAAAGATAACAAGGTTATGCAGAATCACATTTACTGTTTACTGAACTCTGGCTCATCTTTAGATTACAATATCAAACATGAAAGTTTGATCATGTCTTGTGGATAGAGCTCTTGAGCACAGCTGTCTGGAGTTGCTCACTAACTTGTTTTTTTAAGCTTGTTTGTCGTATGCCCAAGGCTGTCTGAGCATGCATATGACCCAACTGGTTTTTGATCTGAAATGCATAAAAGGTCACTTCGCTGAACTTTATCTTCTGGACCTCAAGTTTTACCATTAGTGATATTCTACTGTGAATTTCCTCAGTGGAAAAAAGATTGTGTTCAGTGTGTCCTTCAGGCTTTCCAGGCAATTTCACTTTTGCCTTACCCTGCTGTGGTTTTGTTTTCAGAGTATTCTAACACTTGATAGAGGATGTGAACAGTATTTGGACACTATTTTTGGTGTAATGCTGTTAATTTTGGGACACAATGCTGTATGGTTCCTCCAGCTCTGATGTCTTGTCCAGGCAAATGTTAGCTCCATTCTTTCTCTGCAAAACTGTACTTGAGCATTAAGGCAGGTCTTAAAATATCCTCTTTGTGCTGATGATCACACTACTTCGGTGTCTTCTACCTTATGACTTTGTTGTTATTTTTTGTGAAAAATTGTGCATGCTTCACAAGGTACCAGGAGCACAAAAACAATCAAATTTCCTCTGTTCTGGCCCTCTGGGGATATTGTAGGCTGCTGCTGTTCTGCTTCTTAAGTAGATTTGGAGCCTCTGATATCAGCTACTCTTTTGGATAATGGATTGTATGAATTTAACATATAAGCATGCTCGCCTCCTTTTCCTGTCCTCCCTAAAGGTCACTGTACAGGAGGGAAAGTTGACTCATGGGCTATAAACACTTAGAGGTCTGCTATCTGATCTAATTTTTGTTAGCTTATTGCTCGGTGCTATGGCAGATGGACTTTGCCGGGTTTGTCTGTGGCGGTGCTGCTGACCCTGGTGACCTGCTCCATTCTTGTGCAGAAGGTGCTTCCCTGCAGGGGGATGGCACAAGTCAGGGTGTGTTGTCTCCTCACTACCTTCTCTACCTTGCTGAGCAAAGAGGGTTGCTTGGAGATGCAGCTGTCCTATGTGTCCTTCTTCTTTTTCTTTTTTTTTTTTTTTAAGTCTAAAACTTGCCATGTCCCATGGAGATCATCTTCAGGATTCAGAAAACTGTGGTAGGATGTCCTGCATTGTAGAAATAGCAGTGGTTGTTTAAATAATTCAGGAAAGTAACTTAAGATACTGCAATATTTCTGAATGTTGCAAGTATCATGTAGATAGGAGAAAGAATATGTGAAAGGGCATGTAACAACAGGCATAGTAGAGCTGGTGATACTGGGAACAGCAAATATATCTAAGAATGAGAGGGAAATAATGGATGAAAACCATTTCTGCAGTTCTGAACCCCTTTCATCTGTCCGGGGTGAAGCACCTACTGTGATCAACTTCTTAGGTGTTGTCAGTTTGGGAGTTGTGTTCTATTGGTTGGTTTTCAATCCCAATTTAGATTCTGTAGTTAAGATATCTATCAAATGACCTCATACATTCTTGTTTGGAAGAATTAGGCCAAAAGACCATTTTATGACATAACTGAACTTGTAGTGATGAGATTTACTTGTAGAAATTTCAGGTGGGAAAATGTATTGATAGAAGATTGGGAAGGGAATAAATTGTGTTTATTTTGCATGCTTTTGAATTTTTCTGAAAAGTGACAGCCTTAGTCTTTTTGGGTAAAATAGGTCTTACTTGGATGGATCAAATGTGAAAATTTTAAGTATCATTTCTGCAAAATTTGTTTGGAGGCTTCTTATGATTTCAAGAGTGCAAATAATACAATGCTCTTCAGTTGTAATACATAAAAATGAGATGGAGAAACAAACACATGCTTACCTTTCAGCCTGCATAAACAGCCTTGCTAATTAAGATAAGGGCAAATATCCTTACTATTTTCCTTTTTGATTTCATCATTAGACTGTATTAAAAATGTGTAAACATAATTCATAAACTCACTTTCCTGAGTGCTGACTCCCTGTACGTGTGCTGCTGTGTTCCTGTATTTGTTATTTACAAGTGAGCCTCTTAAGATATGTAGAAATATGTGGTAATTACTAAAATGAGATCACAGAAGAGAAGAAAAAGTTGCAATATTTGTGCTTTTATTAGCTCTCCTTGGTTACCTCGTGTGTGCTCTTTAGTCTTTGCAGGTTGCTCATGTGGAATGTGGAGAACATGCTTTTATCTGGAAATGCAGAAGTGGTTTGTTTGAGGAGTTCAGTGACCATGCTATGGCGGGGAGACTGTGGCCAGCACTGGATATTTTGATACGCTGTGGTCTGTGGGCACAGCTTCCTCTCAGTTTACATTGTTTACCACTCCTTGGGACTACACACGTAAATAACAGAAGTCTGAACTAATGTCAGGTTAAACTTTTGTTCACAGATACTACTCATTGAGCACCTTACGGAAAGTAGCTGGTTAAATTCCTTTCCCCTATCCCCTCCTTTTAATTGCTATTACATTGTTTTTCCCAGCTGTTTTTGAGTGGAATGGGAAGAACTGGATTAGTCTAGAGCAACTTACTACTCCTCAAATAGTTCACACTGCCATCAGTGGTTGTCTGAAATCTGTCTCCATTCAAAAGATTTGTGATGTATATACAGACTTTCAGGTACAAGACCCTTCTAAATAAAAGCATATAAACAGACTTGAGTTAAAATTGTCACATTTGTGAGCTAACATAGCTAAAGCTGTAGAATTCTATCTGGTAAAGAGAACTGCCAGACGATTTAGTCACGTATTTATCCTGTAAAGTCTATGGTGGGTTCCTTCTCTTAGAGAGATACTGTCAAGCCTAAGTCTGGGCTGGCTACTTTATGGATGAAGGCAGGTATGCTTATTTATACTCTTCTCTTGAAAGGTGGGGAACAGCTGGGGTTTTTTTCCTTCTTTTTAAGCCTTGCAGCGTTTAATGGGATGGCTTTAAGTCATCGTCTTCTGTGACAGAAAGTACATGTAATAGCATGCCTGCTGTAGGAAGTTACGGCTCTTGCCCTCTAAGTGCTGTGCCCTTTTCTCTCTACAGGTTCTCTATCCCTGTGTTGTTTTTTTTCTGCTTTTAGTGGGAAAGGGTGGGTTGCAAACCTGTGGCAGGCTGACTTCCATGTCCTTGCAGCCTCCAGTAGTGGAACAGACTCAACTGGGATGTCTGGGCTAAGAGGGTAAAAAGTGTGCAGACTTGAGTTTAAAAATTAATCTAGGAAGGACATTCTAAAAATAGATTAGAGCATGTGAACATATAGCTGTGAGAAAGGGAACATAAAATATTTTGGTCCTAAAAGAGGTTTTTTTAAAGGGATAGCTGTTTGCGTATCTTTCAACATGCCAAATTGCATGTTTCTGATGCTTAAAAATATTTATTCTGTTTTTGAGGGAAACCTGTCCTGGTTTGCTTTCAGTGCTTCCTGCTCTTGCAAGCTTTGACACTGAGTGTGAGAGAACATCAGGTTTAAATGGAACACACCTAAATTTAGGGGAAATAGCCCTATTGCCTGCACAAATTGAGCTCTTTTTTAGAGGTAAAGGTTGAGTTTGTGACCAGTTAACACTGTTTCTAATATGCTAACTAATGTTATTTTAGTTGTTCCTTTTAATAACTATATTTCAGTAAATGTGCCTTTTCCAAGGAGGAGTCAGTCCCTTAACCCCATACCATGCACTGACTCCGGGGGAAGTTCAGTATGAAAATTGATGAAACTGTGGGGTCTTCTGTGAATTGGTGGTTTGGTTATTGTTGTTTCCTTTTGCTGGAAGGAGCAAGGGATCAAGTGATTCCACCCCCAAGTCTAACTGTGGTTTTCATTTCCTATGCTAATGATTGTTTTGTAACCCAGGAGCACAGAAATGGTGGCTGGAAATAGCACTCCACTGTGTTTTGGAGCAGAAAACCACATGCACACACTAAAACAGGGTAAGAATGGGACTGTAAAAATTTGACAGGCTAAAATGTGTGGGGTATTAAGTTGGCCAGAGCATCCAGAAGGGAAGTCTGTACCAAGAGAGCCTTCCCAGGGTCCCACAGGCTTATGTCAGCATTACTTCAGTCTAGCACTGAGAAACACCTGGTTGTAGTTGCATGGAGGCATTATTTAACAACAGAATACTGGAAAAAGATGCTTGCATAGAACAAGTAAGAAGGGTAACATCTTCCTGGCGGTGCATTGCATGAGATTAGCCTGAGGAGCAGACAGGGACAAAACTAAGGCCAGGTAAGACAACAGGTAACCCTCTCACCAGACAGTCTTCATTCAGAAAAAAATAGAGCAAAACCCCCTTATTTTGGTTTTTGTGTTCATGTCTCTTCTCGCTAAACTTGGAGATTAGGAGGCACCTGTGCATTAGTCTGAGAAATTAGAGTACCTCTCTTGAGCTCATCCTATGGAGGCAGAAGCTCTGCTACCTGTGTGAATGAATGATGCAGCCAGGACTCAGTGTTACCAGTGGCAGCTGTCTAACCCCCACTAAGGAATTTTCATTTTAAACCACTGTTAAATAGTGAGAGATTTTGCTTGCACAAAGGCTGGCATTGCACATGTGAGGGAAAGCTTGGGCATATTCACTTAATTAGATATGGAAATACAAGAGATTAGCAAGAGTGACTCCTTACACATGGAGACGAAGTACACAGACTGATACTACAGCTCAGTTTCAGTCCTGCCACTTCACTGGTACGGGCATGGGCTGTGGTATTGCCCTCGTGGGAGAAGTTTTAAAGAGATGCAGTTATTTGTCATATTGAAAGCATAAATGTTTGTGCCATCTTCATTTCCTGAGCCTGCTGCAGGATGGGGAGATAGTGGTGTTACTGATCACAGTGGGGAGAGCTGGAGGATATCTAAGAAAAGCTTTGTACGAGAGCACAAGTGGAAGTAAAGGAAAGCAGGAGACTGGAAGTGATGATTTTTATGTATTTTATCACTGCCTTCCTCCTCAATGTGCTCACCTAAGCCTCCTTGCAGGTAATGAAGAACAGCAGCAAGAGATGGGTTAAATAAAAGTTAATAAACAAGATGAGTAACATATGTTAGGTGATTCTCTGAACAAAAAGATGACTGTTTCCTTCTGAGAGACTGTGTCAGTGTTGGAAGCTTTCTGGTGTTTTTTTCCTCCCTCTTTATTTTGTCTTCCTTTTCCAGTTTTATTTATTTTTAGCACTTCTCCAAAGCAAAGAAAACACGTAATTGGGTACATAAGTAGAGGATGTTTCTGAATCAGGTTTATGAGATACTCTGCTCCAGTTTTGCTGGAGGAAATTTTATTAAAACGCAAGCCCTGACTCACCTGTTTTACATTTTTTCATTGTAAAGTACAACTCTGCCATGGTTAATAAGTGACTATTCTAGCCTAATATTGGATGAAAAGGCAAATACTGCTACAGTAACTTCTGAATGCATTTGGTAATTTAAACTAATATAAGCAAACAAAACCGACTCACAAAAACAAACAAAAAGAATTTACGAAGACCACTCATTTCAGTCTTTAATCTGTGCAGCTGACCAGTTGTCTGCATTAGGAATTTCTGTAGGTAACCTCTGTTCAATACATGATATTTGAGAGCTTTGCTCTGAAGACTGCAGGAGACCTATCACAAAGTATTGACGTCCTTCTGCTAATGAAGGAGTAGAAAAAGCATGATTTGGATATTTCCAAATTAAAAAAAAAAGCGCCTTTTGAAAAGTCTTAATAGTTTCTAAATATTTTGATGACTGAAAATATGCATGTAAAGTCATAGAATATGTTGATTTGGAATGGATCCATAAGGCTGGTTGAGTCCCAGTCCCTGCTCCTCACAGGACTACCTAACACTAAACCACATGACTGAGAGTGGCTCCTTGAACTCTGGCAGGCTTGGTGCTGTGACTGCTTCCCTGGGGAGCCTGTTCCACTGACTGACTGTCCTCTCAGTGGACAACCTTTTCCTAATGTCCAAACGGGCATGGGAAAGATCTGCTCCAGTCCGTAATTGCTGGGAGAGTCACTGGACTTTCTCCCAGACTGTGGTGCTTCCTGTTGGCTTACATGGAGAAATGCTATTCCCTTCTTCCCACAAGTACTTTTAGGGTGAATTTTGACTGTCATCATATTTGAACATTTTATGCCCTAACTGGATCTGATCTGTAAAGCAGGAAAACCACCCCAACTTCTTAAGTAAGTATGTTTTAGATTGTATGTTTTGTGTTAGGGTTGTGTTGTTGATGTTGTTGTTTATTTGATTTTGATTATTTATTTTTAAATGGCACTGGCTAGGTTTTTTGAAAATTATCCTTGACACAGTTTTGTGCTTGGTCCTGGACTGTTATTTGGAAAATTTGGACAAAGTGCTAGTTATCTTTACTGGCTGAAGAGCTTGTACGTGGGGGAAAGCAAGCCTTTTTACGTTGTCATTGGACTAAATGAGCTGTCAATGGTCCATCGTACTGCATGTGCTGAAATTATGGAAAAGTTCAATTGACTGATAAGTTACTTTTTCCAAATATTTTTCCTGCTTTGAGAAATTATTTTGACAGCTATATTTTTAAACTTTTGGATAAAATAATACAAATATTGTTGGACTTGCTGTGGACTTTAGGTTTTCCAGCTGTGTTTGAGTCTACATGAGGTTATCAAGTTGTGTGCTAAATATTAGCTCAGGGTCTGCTGCTTGAGTATTGTATTACAGCACTGTAAAGAAGTTTTATAACAATACAAATGGGCACTTAACCCATATTGGCTTTGCAGAGAACTTCAAAAACTACAGTCAGACTCTAATCACATACAGTTATCTGTAATAAAATTACTATTTCTGGCACTTGGACATCTAAAAAGCATTAAGATTCAGCAGTTCTTAAATGCAAAAGAAAATATTGATTACAATTTGGAAACCTACTATGAGTTATGGAGTACTGCTATGTATTTTCATCTTTTGCTCTTTAAAAATGAATTTTTTCCTTTTATGCCTGTTGTATAAAAGGCTGTGTTGTTCAGGGTGTGTGGATAAGTAAGATGAGCCCATAGTTGTCTTGTTTCAACTGTAGCTATGTTAATTGAAAGGGCTCATGGAGTTGTGTCTTCTTGTCATGAACTCGTTATGCACCTGGAAATTGTCTTCATCTACTGTAAGACATTTTTGGAAATACTTGGAAGAATATGTGGAAGGAGATAGCTTTCACATGCTAGCAGTTGTTCCAGAATCTGACCTCCTTGGCATTGGATTTTCTGGGTAACTGAGAGTCACCTGGTCTTGTGCTCTGGTCAATCCAAAGATGACTTGCTTTTCCAGGTAATCTTTCCTTTCCAGTTGGCCATGGCACATGCTTTACCTTCAGAGTACGTAGAGATAAAAGAAGCAGCAAACAGAGATAAAGCACTAAGGGCAGGTGCTACTACAGTTCACTAGCTGGGAGCATTTTGCCTGTCCTTTTATCTAAGTGTTTTGTTACTTGCTGGTTTTCTGAGGTAGGTACAGCCAGCAGAACTCAGCCTTCTGCATGAGGACATGCACTGAAGAGAGGTGGCATGTCCTGGGGGCTGTCTGTGACTCTGTGACCTCCGTGTGAGGCCGAGGAACCGCCGGTCCTTGCTCAGTGCTCCCCAGCGTGGGCCGGCAGCTGCACGCAGGGAGGGCAGGAGCCCTAGGAACATGCTCGGGCACTTCTTCAGCAGCTGCTTGGCTTCCTTTTGGCTTCTGGGTACAATTCAAGGTTTTGGCCTCGGTTACTTTCAAGCGTAATGTGACTTGAGCTCTGGCTGAGAGGCTGCCTGGGTTTTTTTTTTTNTTTTTTTTTTTTTTTTTTTTTTTTTTTTTTTTTTTTTTGATCCAACATAGTAATTAATGTCAACTGGGATACTTGACCTAGATCATCCTAGTTTTTAATGTCAAGTAGCCATTGGCAGGAAGTTCTTTGAGGAGTACTTCTGCCTGTGGAATGTGCTCCCAGCCTGGTCTGGTGGAGTTGGCTCACTGGGCGGGCTCAGAGCCAAGCCTATCTTATTTCTTTGCCTATGGAGAGGAGGAATGGCTCCATGCTTCTCCAGTTCTCCTTTGCCCCTGAAGAAAGGCAGGTTAATGTGAGTTTAGAATCACTACACCAAGATTTTTTCCACTCTGAGCCATGTGGCAAGATAAGTGAAATATATGGGAAAGAAAAAAAATAGCATATGTGCCTTAGCATGTAAGGGCTCTGAGAGAATTTAATTGAATGTTTTGCATGAAATGAAAGCAAAAGGCGTTTCCTCACACAGACCAGTTTGAAAGTACAGCTAGTTAAATTTAGATGAGTGCTGTTTTCTTTCAGCATTGTGGAAGACTCTTCAGCCAGGCATGGAAAGCTTCCTTCCTGCTGGGAGAGATTGTCAAACCATTAAAACCATCTCCAGGTGCTTTAAGCTTAAAGCACCATCCCCAGATTTCACAGCTGAACAGGCTGTAATAGGGCCCACTTTGCCCCAGGGGAAGGTGTTTGGTGCTTTCTTCTTAGCTGTGCCGTTTCTGATGAGGTTGATCAGTTTGTTGAAGCAAAATGTTCAGGATCAAAAGTAGTTTTGAGGAGGAGGGATTTTGTCTGGAGTGCTGCATGGCAACTGCATGCCAAAGCTGGAGCGACGAGCTGTTGGAGTATAAATACAGTCATAAGTTTGGCTTGGAAAAGCTCTGTTCTACGACTGCTGTGAGATGTCTGAAGGTTTGTTGGCAAATGCCCAACAGCCGACCAAGATGACTCTGGTTGTAGAAGGATACGAGGAAGGAAGAGGGGAGATAAATTTCATCTTAAACCTTAATCAGTTAAGACTTGTTAGTTCAGTGTGGGACCAGTTTCTAACACTACATCAATTTCATGTCTCTTTTTGCTCAGGTGAGAGACTGCCTGCCCCTACAGGATGAGGGAGTTCAGCTTGCCATGTCTTCTTTGGACAGGATAGAAAATAAATTACCTACCTCCCTTTCCTGAACACATTTTAACCCTTTTCCTGTCAGTCTGGATTCTGGAGAGCTTTGGGAATATGGTTTCGGAGAAGAAAGAAGAGGAATTAGAGGTTAGAAGTAAGGAAAAAAAAGTTAATTGTTTCTGGGGAAGATGAGGAAATAAATCAGAAGTAGAATTAGAGAACTTGAGAATATTCATTCCTTTAGTTTTGTCTGGCTAATAAAAATGAGGACTCTACAAGCAAAAATAAGAGATAATGGAGGTGATAAACCTGAGCAGGTGGCTTGTTTCAGAATCAAATGAAGATTCACAGGTTTCAGCAGATATTGGATAATATTTTTAAGTGTAGAACAAAAGAAAAAACAGTTTAAGAAATCGAGAACTTAAGGAAATAAAGTAGAAGAAAATATATAGGTCACACCTAAAGAGATATTTTGATAAGTCTTTTTTGAAGACTGGCAACAAAGAGGAAATTTCTGTGCTAATGAGAAGAGTTACTACCCAGAGTCAGGCAATTCTTGTGACATCTGAGAGGAAAAGTACTGAAGGAATAAGTGCAAGCTGGCAAATAATGTTGAAATAAACACACTAATTGGTGTCATGTAACTAAAAGCAGTTATGTGAAGGACTGGTGTTACCCAGGAGCACTGTATTGAGTGGGAAATGCTGGGAACTTACACAGTCTGTGCTCTGTTACTCATTTTTGAACCAGGAGGATTAAGCTGCTGCTGGGACAGTGTGGGATTTGTCTCACCTGTGTTATTAAGGTCTAACTCTTGAGTGGAAGTGACGGGAAGACGCTAAATATGTCCAACAAAGAGAAAGAGGAATCCTGGAGAACTCCTTTCAGGCAGGGAGCAAAAGCAGGCACTTGTAGGCTGTGATTCATTTGACCTCCTTTTGACATTTTCTATGGGAGGAGTTCAGTCAAAGAGCCTGGTTCTTCCCGTGGGCTGTAAAGGGAGACCAACATGACCTGTTCGTATACAGACACCTACACTGTAAACATCTTCATCTGGTCAAGTGAATGCTTGGCATCCACATCTAAGAATGGGAAGAGAGGGCTGCTCTGTTATTATGGCTTATGGTTAAGTGTCAGATGCCCTCCATCCTACCTGAGTAAAGACTCAACACCTTTCCAGAATGGAAGTTGGCATTCCAGGGCCTCCAGAGGTCTGCCCAGGTAGGGCCAGCGATTCATGCTGAGGCATTGTGAGGGCACTGCCCTTGTGCCGCCTCTGCACGGGCAGCAGGAGCCAAGCCGTGGGGACTCCTTGTTCTTCTGGTGCCGGTGCCCATGGACCCCAGGGGTGGATCCCAGCTATGGAGGCACAGTCCTGGCGAGATACGAGTGCACATGGACTGTTCCTCCAGCGCTGGGGCAGGGGGCACCTTCCAGGAGCTGGAAGTAGTGGCTTGTGGAATGTCCCCCCTTCGCAGGGAGTGATTTACAGGTGAGTGTGAGTGGATGTGACAGGTGGTCACAGGGTGAGCTCCACGGGGACGCTGTCGCTGGGAGCAGGGGGTCTGTGCTGGTGACAGCCCTGGTGCTTACCTCTAAATCACCCAGCCCGTGCCTGGTGGGCCATGAGCAGCAGATGATTTATTGAACCTGGTTCCTGGGTGAAACTGGAGGGTTGCCCTGTGTCATTAAATAGGGTCACATAAAGCACAAGAACTCAGGTTTTGTTACTAAGTCAGTAATTTTGGACTATAAGTAATATGCAGATGTTACCATTGTGTTGTTTCTGTTATATCCATACAAATGTGTTTTTGTTGCTTTGTGGCTTTGAGATTTTTGTTTATGCTGCAAAACTCCTAAATAAATAAACACATGGATCTGTATTTCATTTGAAAACTCTTTTTTTCTTTCTTTTTTTTTCCTCTTGAATTTTTTGGTGGTTTATTTAGAAGACCAGCATATTATATGGTGGCTGCAGTATTCTGTCCCTGGGTATGCAGTATAATGGATGTCTCTGGAACAGATTTTTTTTATTGTTATTATTATTATTTTTAAGAACAAAACAGAAAAGCTTTAATATTCCATCATTGTGAAATGTGTTCAAGTTAAATTTTTGTGGAAGTTTTTTATAGGGAAGTTAATAAAACCCCTATTTTAATTTGATTTTAAGTTGTATTAAAATTCAAGGCACTGGACTAATCCTTTCTTAGGAAAAGTAGGAGTGTCTCATTTAGTGTTACGACTATTATGAATTATTTTATTCAAGTATATTTTAAAAAGTAGCCTTTTTGAGAATGTCTTCATTTTTATTGCAGAAAAATGTAAACATATCATTCTCATTATTACACCTATTTTCTTAAAGTGCTCATTGTCTCTGTGCAGGCTCATTTTATAATGTATGCATCTGGTAATGAAAATAATAATTAAATTCTTTCACAATGAAACAGTGATTGGGGGGAGGGCGGGGGCGGAGAAAGCTCAGGCAATAGTAGCAGCTGAATTCATACCCAGCAAAGCTATAGCTAATTGACTAGTAAGGCTGATTCTTCACCTTTCATGTATTTTAAAGCCTAAAGTTATATTTTTATAGAGGTGGTTCTCACTTTTTTTTTCTCCTAATTGGCACTTCATATTTGGAAACACCACTTTCTCTTTTCCCCTCCTTTTACTCTTGCAGTATTTTTTTCCCTGTTTCCTGCTCCCCTGCCCTCCACAAGTCTTCTCCCTGTCCTCATGTGTGTTTTCTGACCTTCAGCCATTGAGGAATTGCTCTTGTGCTGGGGCTGTGAGCAGCCCAGGCACTGACTTTGAGGGGTTTGAAGAAGATGCTGCTGGGGAGGTTGGAGAGGTCTGAGAGAAGGTGCCCCCTGTGTATCCAGAAAGTGCACAGGGTGATGAGCCAGGCTGTATAACCAAACCCTAACAAAGTCTCTCAGTTCTGGGAAGGACAAGGATGTCATCTGGAGCTGAGTAGCAAAACCAAGCTGATGTGGATCAAGATACAGCTATTTGGGTGAGTGCGTGCGTGCTGATTGAAATGTAGGAAGTAATGTAACGTGGCTGACCAAAAGTATCTGGCATAAATCTGATTTACTTTTTTAGTTCTTAATCTCTTAGCTTTCCATTTTGTTATTGCTTCTTTCATTTGTTTGGGATGATGGACTCTCTTAATGTTTTTTGTCTGGGTTGGTCTTTTTGGGGGTTTTTCTCTGAATCCTTGTCTTTTTTTACTTTTAAATATGGCTTGTGTGCTTTTTTGTTGGGTTTTTTGTTTCTTTTAAATTTTTTTTTTCTTTATTTATGCCTTATCACTAAGCAGTGTTTACTTTGCTGTATATCCTCTGCATCTCTTTCAAGGCATATTCAAAGATACTTACTCTTCAGTCAGGTCTTGAAAATGATAGAAGCAACATCAAATGTTTTGAGAGTTTAGGACAAACGTCTGACAATACCCAAGCTCACTGTAGCCCTAGATGGTTGTGTTCACGTTGTCTTGCAGGCACAGATTAGTGCTGAAATAGTCTCACAGCCTTGGACTTTGTAATGATTCCTCTTGTGTAACAGAGAGAGGGAAAATAAGGTGGGAAGGATGTCAGACTTGGCTGGGTATGTGGGATTCAGCTTGGGGGAGCTGTAATACCAGGGCTCACCCTTTACAGAATGCCTTTCACTCATATCTGATGTCTGGGGTAGCCTGAATCTGTATAAAATGTGATTTTTGGGAAGGCCAGTCTTATCCATGTATGAGTGCTGCACATTTGGTATGGTGTCAGTGTTTCCTACTTCAGGTTAATCACTGTTACATCTTAATGAAATGGATGTACAACCTACTTTATTAAAAAAGGCAAATGGTGTACAATATTAAAGACCTAGAAGGTGCACTAAAATGATGGCATGTAATAATAAGATCTACCTTGCCTGAACAAAAAGCAAAGTGACTGTATTTGAAGCTGCTGCTCCATCATTAACTTGGAAACTAATTTTGGTCTTTCTTGAACTTGTATAAACGTTCTGTTTCAGTCACCACCTGCTGTAATTCATTTTGCCACCCTTAGTATTAAATACTGAAGGACTGATCTATTTAATGTTTTGAATCAGTACTCCAAAAATCTGTTATTTCAGAATGTCTTCTTTCTTGATGAGAAATCAGTCTGGATCCTTTAACCTTTTCATTACAAACGTCTGAGGTCACTATCACCTTTTTTGTGTTTTGTTGACATTTAATCCTTCTTTAGACTATAAAGGAGAAACAATGATTTTTCCTGTTTGCCCTTAACAGCTGTATCCATCCACTTCTTTTTTTTTTTTATTTATTTAGTGTGGATTATTTAAAATATACTCCTTCTCTTACCTTCTTCTAGAGTAAGTTTTTTTCATAAACTTGGGAGGGAGGGGGGGGGAAAGAAAAATTTGGTGATGAAAAGCCAAATTTGGCATGGCAAAAATCTTGAGTTTCTTTGGGGGTTTTGCAACTATATATGCCTATTGCAAAAGTTTTGTTATGTGAGACAAAACTAGATGGGGAACTGTAACTTTGCAGTTTGGTTTCTGCTGGCGGTTGTGAGAGAAAGGAATAGCCCAGGTGCTCAGCTGTACTTGTGGCTGCTCTGGAGGGGGGACCAGCAGATCCTAGGGCTCACCTCTTACCTGCCTGTCTCTGTGGGAAGCAGCTTCACCACCTGGCATAGCTTCACTCTCAAGGGAGCAACTCCCAAGAACACTTTCTTTCTTAAATGAATCCAATTTTCAAAGTAGAGGACTACTTTTGTTTTTGTTTACATCCACAGAATTAGAGTTGAGATACCTTACATCTGACTAAAGGGATAAAATCTCTTACAGGGACATTAGTGAGATCATCAAGTTGTAGTCATTGCTTGTTAAACTTAAAAATTTTTTTTTAAAGAGAGTGTGGGGATGTTTTGTGCTATGCATTTTTTGGCAACAAGCTGCGCATGGCAAGAGCAGGAACAGGAGAAGGTTCTTTATTATGAAAAACTAGTAAATCATGTTTTCATGTGGGTTGGTAAATTTTTATGAATAATTGGTCAGGTTAATTGAAGTATGCATATCAACTGTGTTGGTTTTGTTTGTTTTCTTCTTTTTGCACACCACTAATTCTCAGGTTTCTAGGACAAGTCATGTTTTTGCAGGACGTCATACAATTCATCCTTGAAATAAAACCATAGTGGGAAAGGGTTTCACTGTTTTAAAATAATGTTATCTAGTCCAGTACCTTTGTTCCAAAAGCAAGTATTGGTGAGCCTGCATTGCTGTTGAAATGGTGCTGTTTCTCAGTTACATTCCTTGATCTCACTGTGTACCTAAGGAATGGGAAGAGCTTTATATTTCTGAGGGGATGGTTGGCTGGTGTCTTTGAGATCTACTTACTTTTCTGTGACAGTCATGGTCATTGATCTGCCTTTGAATTTGTGGACTCAGTTTTGCCAGTTCTGTGTTTGTCCCATCACCCATCTGTCATCCCCGCTGCCCATGACTGACTAGCGTCGAGGCTGGTAGGTTGGTTAATGTGATTAACCTGGTCTTTCTGTATTTTTACTGTTGAAACTTCCTGCTGATGAATGGAAAAACTGTGGGTTGAAACTTACCTGATCATTATTAAGAATTCTAGCCCTTAAAATTCAGAGAAGTTTGTTAATAAGGCAAACAATAACTTGGTGCTGTTACGTGTACGTGGTGACAAAGAAACATCTGCTTGAAGAGCTTGCAGTGACCCAGTTTAAACGGTCTGAACAGTACTAAAAACAGTTCTACAGTATCAGGATTTTTTTTCTTTCTCATTTTGAAAGAATCAAAGATAAATGTCTTGCACATTAAGGAGATGAGCTGTAATAAAGCATATATGGATGATATGGCAGCAGTCCAACAGCATTAGTATGCATGCCTTGATGGAGTTGTGGTGGCAGCTAGCAGTCACTCTCAACTTAGAGCTAAATGTTACTCAAGGAGCACAGAGAGCCTTCCTCTGTGAGCTGGGCCTGTTTTGAAAGAAACTCACTCCAGTTGAAGGCATTTCTTGCCTGGATTGGTGTGAAACCTGTTGGTTTGGAGAACTAGAGTCCAGCTTTTCCAGGGAGCTGCACTGGTGGTGCAGGGTCTGGACTGCAGATGACAGTGTGTGTAGAGGTGTGGATAACTGG
Source organism: Picathartes gymnocephalus (assembly GCA_013390045.1). Taxonomy (NCBI): domain Eukaryota; kingdom Metazoa; phylum Chordata; class Aves; order Passeriformes; family Picathartidae; genus Picathartes; species Picathartes gymnocephalus. Next base: position 168,043 of record WEKY01048187.1, read on the forward strand.
GGTAGGATGTGTACAAGATGTGTTATAGCAGAAGTGTGTGAGCAACACAGTTGTGCTGACACAGGGCTGGCAGTGCTAACAGACACGGAGCAAAATTCAGGTTTATTAACAGGCAAATGGAGTTACACGAGCACTATCACTACACGTGGTCATTTCCGCCCTGTTTTTTGATAGAGCAGAGGCTGCAGGTCCTTATGAAACATAGCAGTGGGAAATCAGATGTGAGGGTAATTCCCCGAGCCCTTGCTGCTTCCTTCCTATATCTAATTAGCCATTGGGGAGGACAGCAAGGAGTGGGCAGCTGGCCAGATGGATTGTTGCAGTGCATTGGATCTGGCCAGCAGGCTGTAGCTCAGGCGTTCTAGTCTGGATCGCAAAAAAAAAAAGGCAAAAAAACCAAAAAAGGTTTATATGACTTGAGCTTGTCTTGAAAGATGTGCGTTAGATGTTGATGGTTGTTATGTTGAAAGACCAGGTTCTTCCTGTCTTCTTAAGTAGCAGGCTTTTGGAAGATCTTAGTAGTTTCTTTTCCACAATTATCTATTTACTCCCTGTGCTTAGGGCGGGAGTAATCTCTACTGCTTCTCTGCATTATTACATGCTTCTTGCAAGTGCTCAGGCTTTTACTTTATTATCCTTTGGAGACTCTTTCACAGAGAAATGAACCTTGATGTCAGGTGGTAGTGAGCATGAATATTCCACAGGCAAATTGTGGAATATCTGCTGTGGAAAACTTCATACATAAGAAGAGAATTAAGGGAAGGAAATTTTTCTGTGAGGTTCTTGCCATATACATTTCTTTTCTGTTTTTTTACTTGCCCATTCTCAGCATGACAGATGAGAGGAGAAGGCTGCCTCATGAGCATGGGAGACCCCTTGAGTGATGTGGGGATACACAACACACAGCTGTCTGTGTAGGTGTACAGTTGTTTTTGTTGGTCAGCTTATGCTTTTGGAGAGTACTGTAATGTTTATTTTGCTCTTGTGAGCAAATAAACTGGGTCCTTTTATTTTTTCTGTTGTTGATGCTTTGTTTGATGTTTGTTAGTACTAACACATAAACATAGCAAGGAGGAAAGGTTGAGAGTTTTGTGTCAATTCTCTCCCTATTATGGCTGATCCATTAACCACAGAAAGCTGAGACAACCTGTAAGAGGACATCTGATATTTATCTATACAACTATTTT
>WEKY01048187.1:216360-236439 GCA_013390045.1 Picathartes gymnocephalus
TTCCCTCTGTCCTATCACTACATGTCCATGTAAAAAGTCCCTCTCCAGCTCCTTTATAGCCCCTTCAGGCACTGGAAGGTTCTCTAAGGTCTTCCCAAAGCCTTCTCTGGACTGAACAATCCCAGTTCTCCCAGCCTTTCCTCACAGCAGAGCTGCTCCATCCCTCTGATCCCCTTGGTGCCTCCTCTGGCCTGGCTCCAGCAGCTCCCTGTCCTTGCTGTGCTGGGAGCCCAGAGCTGGGTGCAGCCCTGCAGGTGGGCTCTCAGCAGAGCGGGGCAGAGGGGCAGAATCCCCTCCCTGCCCTGCTGCCCACGGGGCTCTGGCTGCAGCCCAGCACAAGTTTGGCTGGGTGTACAGAGATCAGTACCACAACTTAAATCATGGAGTATCACTGATGCAGGTTTGCTTACTTCCTGGTACAAAATCTAAAAAAGCTTTACATTTCATCATGAACAAGTACCAGGAGCTGGTTGGTCAGCATGTAAATATGTTTAAAAATCTGAAAAGAGCATTTTAGGTATTCCTTAATGTCCAGTGATGTCTGTCTCTTGTGTAAGGAACTGTTAACTCTCATGCCATTTCCCCCCTTCCTCTTACCTATTATTTTGAGTCTTTTCATCTCATCTTTAAACTACACAGGAGTCCAGTCATCACCCATGAAGGGCAGAGGAGACAAAAGAAGTATATATTTTTAGACAACTCCTTTGAAATAAGTGTTTGCCTAAGGTACTGTGTTGTGCCTTGGCTGTATTGAATGCTGTGTCTTGGTGTCTCCTCTGAAAGTATTCCCCCAAGGCATTGCATAGTGCCTGCACACTGAGAAGAGAGGTGATGACATCTAACAGCACCTACCCCCAGTAACCCCCACCCTTATTTTAGAATGCTGCTTACTGTGGCAGAAAGAAGCAAAAAGTGTATGACACAAAACCATTTTTGCCCCCCCCAAAAAATTTTGCTTTTAAAAATGGCACAGAATAAAAACTGCAGCTTCAAGGTCAGAGAAGGAAAATGAGAGAGGATTTTTCTTTTTTAGAGTGTCCTCAGCACGGTCCAGCTGATAGCCTGTTGCCTGCTCCCATTCTGTCCCACCACCTGTTTCCCAGAGGGAAGGTACTGTGGTGGTGCAGGCAGTGGTTGCTTCCCAGGAGGCCAAATTTTGCCATTTGCATGAGATCTGACACAGAGAGCTGGGAGCTGGCTGCTCTCAACAGGGACAAAACAGTGGCAGCTCCTGATAGAGGAAGAAAAGGCACTGAAATCCCCTGCTGAAAAGCTTCACAGCCCAAAGAATTGTCCCGTATTTTTGCATGCCACAGATTTGCAGTTATTAATTTAGGAGTGGAAGGAATAATTGTCTAGAACCTGACAGCTGCTATTGTACTGAATGCATCTCACTCTTTAAAACTTAAAAGGTCTAGGGATAAAGCTAGTTACATGAAAAAAAACCCCAACTTGTTATGTATTCAGTGGCTTCAACAGATTTTTTCATTGTCTTCCAACATCTGCCTAGCACTTGAAAAATTGGTTCCCTTTTATGAAAAAGGTACTATTCCAGTTTTCCTGCCATCTTTATCTCTTTTTTTTTTTTTTTTTTTACATAAACATTGTTGTTGTGCTTCCGCTAGAACAATACGGCTTGCTATCCCTTGTTTGATTTCAAATTATGCCTGTAACACGGTACAATGCTGCTGCAAAATGTCTCCTGACAGTCCCAGGAACCTCCTGCATGGAGCAGAAGTCTCCTCTGACCCAGGCTAACTGCTGTGCCTCGCTCCTAGGGCGCCTGGAGCAGTAAATGGTAATGTTGGTCATACGCCATTCTGAGCACTGTATAAATTTCTGCCTAGTTCAGTTTTTCTATCTCCCGGTTTGGATCAAGGGGATATGGAGATTTTTGGCAGTAGATTATGGGCTGCAGAAGTAGCAGCTAGTTTCCAGTCATCTTCTGTGCTCCTGTTAGCCTGCATTAGTGGTGCAGCTGTGCCAGTGTCACCCTTTGAGTCCGTGCCCAGTTGGCCTAAAGCAAACAGGATTCCACGGGAGCAGAGACGGTGCTGTCGCTTTCCATGTGGAACGGGGCTGCCTGTGGCATGGAATGCTATGCCTTGCAGGGAGGTACAGGGCTCAGCACAGGGGATCAAGATCTTGAGAACTGTGGAAACATCTGTAGAGCAGCGCACAGCTAATTTTTTTTTTTTCAGTTTCACTCTGGATGCTCTGCGTTCACTCTCCTCCTCTGCTCAGTTCAAGAATTATTCTGGAGTGGGAACCAAGAGGGGAAGGGTTGGATGAATGAGAACAGCATTCGTGGGGGGAAATTCAGTCCCTGGAGTGAAGACCAAATCAGAAGATGATGAAGCACAGAAACCTCTGTTCAGAAATGCATCAAAGCCAGGACACCTGCAGTAGTATATTGGTCAAAGGAGTGCTTAGACATATACTCTTTTTTTATCTGATATTCAGATTCCTGAGACCTGACAGGGATTAAAAGAGGTACTAAAGTAGGGCAATGTAACGGAGCCTTGCTGGCCACAGTGGCTACTGCTGACCAGTGGTGTTGGGGGATAAACAGTGGCTAGCTGGGCAGATGGTCCATCCTGAGTCTAGAGGGAAGGATGGCTGGGTTGAGCTTTCTGAGAGTCCAGCACGAGAGGGAGATGCAGAAAAGGACCTCAGGAGGAGTGTTGTACCAGGATGCCTCGCTTCAGCATCTGAGCAAACAAAGTCAAGTTACAAAGTCAAGTTACAAAGCCAAAATGGTAAGACTCCTGTGCAAGTAGGGATTCTGTTTGCTGTATTTTCTTTTTCCACAGCAGAAGTTACAGCTGCTATCTCATCTCTGCTTACTTGGGCTCTCCAGCAGTCACTGCAGTTTTCCTGCCATGAGCAAGGGTGGCTCTTTCCACAGCATTTATATAAAACAGAGATCAGTATTGCTTTCAGTGGTTGTCTGTAACGTGTCGTGACTGGTTGTATTTCCTACCACGATCATCATCAGAGAATAGGCGTAGTCCACAAATTGTTACTGACAAACCCCAGATTTGCATTGCAGTTGACTGTGGAGTTTTATGAAATTTCAGGTGGGGCTTATGGTCATACAATATGTCAGGATTTCTCTGCTAAATAGGCCAAAAAAGAGTTCTTGTTTTAGAGAGACTTCAATGCTAGTGGAGTGTCAGCTGCACAAATATCTGAGATAGACAAGAGAGTGTAATTTGAAATATCTCAAGGTTTGGTGTATTAAAATGCAAAGAATGTGGGTTGGCCTTTGAATTTGGAGCACCTGAATGTGAAGATTCCCATCAGATGGCAGCATCCCTGGCAATGATGGGACTGCTATGGTGTGGAACCCTGTTGTTCAGAAAAGTCTTGGCAAGTGACAGATCACAGAGTAGGCTGTAAACTCCACAACTCTGATGCAGCTTCCTGTCTGCATCAGTTCTTCAAATCACACTCTCTAACCCTGCCCCTGCTTGGGTTATCCCACCTGAGACCTTTGAGTAAAACTAGGCTAAAATGTACTTGCAAGAGAAACATTTTGGAAACGTAACTCACTTGCAGTGCGTTAAATGAGCCAATTTAAAAGCCAACGTGAGTGAAGAAAATGAAAGAAAGGTTTCTGAAGCCAGTGAGTGACCGAAGCAGAAACAGGGCACTGGCTGTAATTTGTACCTGAAACCTGTGAAAGCTGACCCCAGGCTTGCAATTGTAGTGCAGGTCTAACCCCTAATAGGCTTGGACAAGTAAATAAGACCTTGCAGCAGTGAAAGTGCCTTATTGTGATTGTGCCTGTGGGAGCCAGTGTTTTTCTCAGCCAGGCTCCACCTCACTGTGTTCTCCTCAACATAAAGCTCTTTCACTTAGGCTTAGTTCCAGTATTCAAGATTTCTGTGTATTTTTAGCATGTTGTTTGTTTATCATCTGCCATATATTTCTTACAGCAACAACAAGGCAAGTTAAACATGGGGTCTTGTGTCTAAAATAACTTTTCATGGAGGACACAAATAGTGCTTTTATACTCTCTGGTTAGGTTTTTTGTGTGTGTGGGAGAAAAGGGGAACTTCTATTAAAAAGAAATAAGTGTAGCATAAAATAAATAAAAGAATAAAAAAGTGGAAAATCTTTGAAGCTGACACTCCACAGCTAAATCAAAATGTTTAGATTTATGTGCAAAGTAAGGAATTTTGTTGCAGAGGGTTACTTTAGCATTCCTTTCTGTGGAGAGAAATGTCAATGAGCATGAACGTGTATGTAAACACACACAGAAGATGGGTACAATGACTCATGGAGACAAAAGAAAAATTAAGAAAGCTGACAATGCAAGGGCTGGTATTTAAAGCAGGAGGGGTGTGTAGTGAGCATTCTTGTGGAGTAGCCATTATTTATTAAGTAGAGGCAGAGTGAGTGGAGCTATACAGAAATATAACAAGACATGCTTCAAGGAATTTGCAGCCTATTACAAGCTCAGAAAAAACCACTGCAGGCACATAAAGTACATTAAGTGCTGGTACAAGTTAGCAGTAGTGAAGGAATCTGGCTGAGGTCATTGTTGAAAAGCATTGTGAAAGGAATGAGTCTGGAGGAGGAGGAGAGGGGAAAGTCATCTGAGGTGAAATTCTTTGGAAGACTTAAGTGGACCTGACACCAGCTGCTCTGTGTGGGGTGAATTTTATCCTTGACACTGGAGAAAGTAGACTTCCCACTTGAAGAGGCAACTGGGGGAAGGAGGAGAAAAGTGAGGAAGGTTGGACTGGAAGGAAAGGTTTTATGGTGGGAATTGAAGGAGCTTTAGAAGATCAAGGTGAGGGAAAGACAAGAGGGAAAGAGGAAATAATTTATATGTATGGAACTACAAAATAACAACTGAGCTTGATTTGGAGCTAATCAAGGAACACTGGTTACAGATGGTACTGGGATGGTTTTTGGGAGCTGAGAAAATCCAGAGCAGTCAGTAGCATAAAACTGTAGAAAAACTGTAAATAAAACAAGAGCAGAGGAGGAGAACGCTTTATTTAATTAATTTCTTACCTGGGCATTGGTTATCCTTATTTCAGGTGTGTGTTGTTTCTTAATTTAAAACAAGAATGATTATCTATGGCTTGTGTCATGGAGATGATCAGAAAACCTATTGCTGTGGGATTGTCCAGTGATACCTTAAAAAAATAAATCTGTGAACCCAATAAGTATGAAGGCAGAAAAGAGAAGATCAAAGGTGGGATGAAAAAGAAGTTGCTTATTAAATTGCCCAGAGAAGAAAAAAAAGAAAAAAAAGAAAATAAGTGTCATCTGGATCTAAAAAATGAGTAGTAGTGAGGTAAAAGCAGGAAAAGCTATGTGGAGGGAGCTGACTCCGAGTCCCCAGGTGCCTCCCTTTGTTTATACTCAGTTGGTTTTAACTAACAGAGAAATATATCCTGGTGTGGGGGTGGTCCCCACACAGAACCCAAGGCTAGGCTTTGCTTAGTTAAAGGTTAGCGCTGACAATACCATCTTATCACAGCAAGCTGAAAAAGAATGCAATGGGACTTCCTAGTAGTGAATTTTAGGGAATCTTCTTGGTTTCTGGTTCCAAGGGGCAGGAAAACAACAAATTGTGGCTAGTATAGCATGGCTCTTGGGCAGGTTTCAAACTAACCATGGTTTTAAACAGAGTCTGATGAAGTAGAAGACCTTACCCACTCTATAAATTGTAAAAGAACCTCCTTGCACCTGCTCTTTTTCCATATTATTACTGTGCACTCACTGGGGCTGGACATTCACAGAGGAGCCAAGTTAGAGGTAGCAGATGATCCTGGCTGCTCTCTAAGCAAATTAGGGAGAAAAGGGGCAAATGGTCTTTTTTCCAAGTCTTCAGATGATAAATTTCAGGAAGGAATTCTTTATCCTTTTCCAAAATTATGCAAGAACGTCTTCTGACCCCAGACCTGTTAAGCTGTGAGTGCCCAGCCTTAACTTTTGCACTGTGAGAACAGAGCAGCCCTGTTGCTTTCGTGTGTGATCTTTGGCTCTCCTGTGGCGTAACTTAATGAGTGTGGGAACACCTCACCTCTGCAGCCTGACCCTGCTTTCCTTCTGTGTGGGGAACACTGAGGCTTGGACTGAAGAACAGTGCATTTAGTTAAAAATATAGGTAAACTACCTGTTGTTTCTCAGATACCTGACTCTGCATTTGGAAGCAGGGAGGGAGAGTTTGCCATTATCTTCGGTTTCTGCATTCCCCAACTCCTCCATTCAGAGCAAGGGTTCTGGAATTTATGGCCTCCTACATTTATTTCATAACAGTGCAGATGCTTCTAAGTCAGTGAATTCAACCACCCTGACAACATATTTGCTTTTTCCAGCTGTCTCTTCCAGGGATGCTCAGAGACCCTGTGGCCCTACTCGAAAAATACCTGCTGTTGAGAAAGAGTCTCTAAAGATTATTCGTGTACCATGAGTAAATACGTGATGAAATAAATATTTTGAAATATGTACTTTAATACCAGATGACTTTTCACCTGTTTAGCATGTTAGTTAGTGTGAACATACCTCCTGTGTGTCTCCCCAGCAAAACTGGTTTAGAACATTCCACAGAGATCTGGAAAGAGAAAGCCTGCAGTTTGGGGAAAAAGCTGTATCTGTGGACTGCTGCCCCTGCCAGTTTTCAGGAGTTTATTACTCTTAGGGGAAAGCTTAATAGTCTGTTAATTGAGAAGACAGAAGATCTTTTACACTTGGCTGCACACTATTATTAGGACTGTAGCAATAAAGGGAACAAACCTTAGCCCACATATTCAAGTAAAAATTTGCAAAATAAGTTTAACAAGGTGGTGATGAATTATCCATGCTACAATGTGTAGCAGAGCACAAAAGGGCTAATGGTAATAAAAGCATTGATTACTGACAGGGATTCTACTCATTTTCATTATTGCCATGGACAAGGTACTTGTTTCTGGTGCTTCTGACTCAATCCACAGATTGTAGTGTTGCAACTCCATCATGGCAAGGTGGAGTCCAGCCTAGCTTGCAGAAAATTACTGATTTTTCCAAAATCTCACCACTTTTTAAACTTTGGATGCAGACAACCAGATCAGAGTGAGCACTGAGTTCCTGGGAGGTACAGAACAGTTTGTTCTGAGGTTTTACTTGCTTTGTATGCAGGGGAAACTGCTGCTTTTCAGAGGGTGGTCCGATGGTGCTGTGATTCACACGTAGTAGCAGTGGTACCATGACAACTTCAAACTCAGCCGTGCCTGTGAATTTCATCTCCCAGTGCCAGCCCCATCTTTTATAATTCCCATGGTGGCTTTCTTGGTGGTTTCTTTTTCGTTTTGTTTTGTTCTTTTTTTTAATGGTACAGTGTCACTCTGAACTGTTCCTAAGTTTTTTATGCAAGTTGTTATTGTCTCAGATTAAACAAAGAAAAGAACACAACATTAAATTTGTGAACACTTCTGGGGCTTATGTTTTTGTATCAAAGTAAATTATGGCTCTGTAAACGAGAATTGATTTGATAAACTCTGTTGTGATTTATTCTTATCAGCTTAAAAGGAGTCCAGCACATGACCATGCTGCCATTGTGGAGTCCATGAAATTCTGATCTCAGGCATTCTTGTGATCAGCTCCTGGTTCTTGCACGTGGCTTTGCCTGGGCAGGGCCTGAGCCTGTGTGTCTGCTCCAGGGAAACCAGAGGTCTCTTGCAAAAACAGCTGTGGGCTTTTGAATCTGCATATGTAAATCCAGTGTGTTCCCAAGGAATCTGCATCATTTACCACTTGGGAGAAGATCTTCTTTAAAGCCAATTTAGGAGCACCTGCACTGGGGAATGTAGAGAGCACACAAGCATTGCAAAGGAGGGGTAATGTGTCTTTTTATGTTTTGTTTTAATCAGATCATCATTTGTTTTTGAAGACAAGCAATTGGTTCCAGGAGAGAAGGCAATGATCCAGTGGAAGGCACAGGGTCTGTCTCCAGAGCCTGTAGCTGTCCAGTCCCATGTAGCCCTTTTGGGAAACCAGGTGTCTGCAAGAGCAGTGGGCAAGCATTCGTAACATGCAGATTTTTTAAAACTTTATGGTTTACTGAAGAAGCTTCTGTTTATGTTCCTATTAAAAAAAAATAAAATAACAAGAGAGGACTTCTGTGCAGCAAAGGTTTGCATCTGGCATGATGCAACAGCTACATTGTAGGGAACAAGGATTTTGCCAGGAGGGGGATTTTAAGTAAACTCATTAATTTCTACTTCTGCAAGCACATGGGTGTAGCTTGAAGCAGAGGAGCAGGCTCTGTTCCTGTACCATATTTGTGTTAACCATCAGGTTTTGGGTCAGGATGAGTCCTTACTGGTTCTAAATTTCCAGTATTTTCTTCTGTGAGGTTGTTTGTTTAAAAATACATATAACCAGGGTGTTGGTGTATGTTGGTGAGGACGAACAGCCCCAAGCTGAAGAGGAACTTTTCAAACGTTTTAAATGCATTTTTAAAAAGCAGATCTGTTGTGTCTCCTGACGAGTTCTGACTTGCCTGAAGTCTCCTCATACAAATTGTGTCAGCTCTGCCAAGAGCTGAGATTATTTTGGGCCTGCCTGGATCATGTCAAAGCCGTTTGCACCCTCTTATCCTGGCACCAAGTGTGCTGATGTTCTTCTCTGGCTGGGTCATGCTGCTGCTCTGACCCGGTCAGGTATGATGCACACACTAAAACCAAACAGGTGCTGGGTGTGGGCACTTCCTGCTGTTCTGGGAGAACAGAAGAACTGTGCCATGTCACAGGAGAGGGCCCTGGGAGCCAGGACTCTCAGGGGCACTTGGGCATTGCTCAGACAGGAGGAGATGGGGCATGAGGAGAGCGCTTCTGCTGATGGCAGCTCTCCTCCGCCAATGACTCAATAAAATCTGGCAGCCAGCTGGATCACCACCAACACAGTATCTTGAGGTGTTGCTAGGACAAAGTAAAAATACCGTGACTGCTGTGGCACCTACACTGTGCCCACATCTACCAGCTACTCAGAGTCAAGGCAGTCTAAGGAAATGTGAGCCTGCTGGATCTGTCATGGAGAAATTGGGAGTAAGACGCTAGCACAATACAGGAGACAGTGCACAAACTGCTGCTGGCTTCCAGCTGAGGGTTCTACAGCCCTTTCAGCAAGGTGTGCCATGTGTGGAGAAATGGCAGCACAGCCAGTCATCAGTGTCACCATCTGGGGGGAATCTCAGCCCCTCCACAAACCAAGCACGTGACAGAGGCTGGAACACACCCAGCGAAGGGAGCGAAAGTTTCTGAACGTCTGAAGCTGCTGCTCTTTTTTTCGCGTTGGTGAAACTTAAGTCTGCACAAGTGCATCTGCAGAGAAGCACGAAAACTCCTCGCAAGGAAAACTTGTGATCAGGGTTGGTGTGTGGCGCAGAGCAGAGGCGCCAACAGACGGCTCCCGGGACGCGAACGGGAGCACCACACGGGAACAGCAACATCTGCCCGCCAGGAACCAGGACCTGGGGCCATGTTTTCCAACAAATGGAACGAGCTGGCACGGTTTGGGCAGCTACCTCTGTGAGTGGGGAGCCTTCAAAGACGTGCATCTCTCTCCTGCAATTTGACAGCCCAATTGTGTGTGACTCCTGGTGGCTGATCTTTCCCCAAACACTTGGTTTTCCATCCCTGCAAATGGACTTGGTGCTCTGATAGCCTGCCAGCTGTTCAGTTTTAAGGCAACAACCACTTTGCAAGTATTATTTTTTTTCACATGTGCTCGTTTCCATGTGTTCAGATGTGAAAGTACTTAACTGCATAATGCCCCAGATGTCTGAAGGCCTCTCAGGGATGAGAGCATGCACTGGTGATATTGTAGCCTGGAACAGTGTTTTTTGTGTGCATTAGGAATGACTACAATTAGCAATGAAAATTTAGGGCAGGAAACCACCTACCCAGAGAAGAGATCGACTGCAGACAGAGCCATGCACAATAATTCTGAAAACTGAGTAATATTTGACATCCAGATAAAATGAAGATAAGTCTGAAACTCAGCCGCTCAAAAAACAAGTTAAAGTAGGTCAGTGAGTTTAGACCCAGCACTGCAGTTCGAACAACTCACAGAAAGTATCTGCATATTTTTCGAAACATGGGCACTGCCTAAAGCCATTGCTTTGCAGCAGATCCAGAAGCCGACTGAACATCCAAAAGCCTAATCCAAGACCTTCCAGTGCTGCAATAACATCGAAAATGAGACTAAATCATCATCCTTTCTTAAGAAGTGTTCAGTCAGGGGAAAAAATTTAAAAGGGTTAAGCTTCAGCTGACACATGCCCTACTTCTCATGTGAGCTTAGGAGGAGCAGCAGTAGGAATACATCCCTGTGAGAGCAAGCCAAGCATGCAGCTTGCGTTTGGCCTTGGAGCCATCCTGTTATGGCCCATCCTGGGGCTTGTGGGGGGCCACCATACTTACCCCAGCTCAGTCCTGTCCACCAGCTGCTTCCTGCAAGGGCAGAGCCTGCCCACAGCCAGGTCTGCCACAAGCCTGCCCTGTGGCAAGGCTGATTCACTGTTAGAGTGTGGAGAGGAAAAGGCAGCAAGTGTTCATCTTCCCCTGGGCACTGGAGCTTAGCTCCAGGGAGACAATGGCTCTCTCAGCAGGGCACCCAGGAACGCAGCAGGCTGGGACAATCCCATCAGAAACAACTGCACGGGGCACCTTTAGGAAAGCGTGCAGCAGGATTCCTGCTTCCTCACCCGGGTCCAGTGCTAGCAGTAAAAATACCTGATGTTAATTTGTTACTGGGGAAGAGCAGCAGCATTGGCCAGCCACTGGAGCTGGCACGTGACTTCTCCCCTTTTGTGTTGGTATTTCCTCTCTCCTGAGAACACAGAAGCTTCTGGTTCTGGCCTGCCATTTCTCTGCAGGTTTTCAACACATAATATGAGACTTCATTTAAAAAACAAACAAAAAACCCAAACAGGCAAAAACAAACAAAAACCCAAACAACAACAGAAACACAACAAAAACAAAACAAAAAACAAACAACAAAAAACCACCACCGCAAAACAACAAAAAACCCGAAACAAACAAACAAAGAAACCCAAACCACCCCCCCCACACACACAAAAAAAAAGAAAAAAGAAAAAACACCCAACTCAGAATGAAGTGACACCAAGTAACTGGCTAGAATCCTTAATCTCTCTTGATAGCTCAGGAAGGTCTGTACAGAATTTCACAGTGAATGACTCACGTTGGTATTTAAAATTATTTGAGAAGAAATCACCCTAAAAATATAAGTGAAGACTGATGCAGTTTTCTAGGTTAGGTCTGCCTTATTTAGTGAGCCTCATTACATGTTCAATGACATAAAACCAGGTGGCAGTTGACACACTAAACCAGTCTAAACAGGTCACAGTCTGCTCCAATGTCAATCATTTGCCTGGGGTCAGGAAGTAAAAGTAGGCCATGACTTCATTTCTAAAAGCATCAGATTCGGTTTTGTTCCGTGTTAGTTTTGCTCAGCTCCTGTGTTGAAGAGCAGTGGTCACATCCATCCCGGGGAAGTAGCTGAACCTGAGGCTGTGTCTTTGTAGGAATCCACGGCACAGGTTTGCTGCTGCTCCTGGCTGGGCAGTGTGCACCCCTGCCTTTCCTGGCTGCTGAAAGGGTGGTTCTTTGCTATCCCTCTTGCCTTGAGCAAAAATCATTACGAATTTCACAGAGCAGCTCTCTCAAACAGCTCGTTCTATGTGTGCCAAAGGTACACAGAGTCACGAAACACAGTTACTGGGATAAAAGTCTTGGCTAATAGGCTGGCATCAGGATCTTTCCTTGGGTTCACATCAGCTCATTGATACCTCTGGCGCCTCTCTTTGCAGTTAGCAGGGTCATTACAATAACATACCTTTTTGCTAAAATAGAGTTTCTGAAAATACATTGTGTACAGCAGCAAGGAAAAGCTGATGCTGTGGAAAACAACAGCTTTTGTAAAACTGCATCTTCTGTGGAAAAAAAGGCATAGACTTATTTCAATGGACAATAGTTAATGGTACAATCCTACCAGGTCGTTCCTTTCCTTCCCTATCTCCAAGTAGTACCTCCATAGGAAAAAAAAAAAAAAATATTCTCTGAAATACAAAATACTAAAAATATAACATTTTACTTCCTTTTCACATCTAATTCTTCTGTAAGGTCAGGAATTAGAGGGCAAGGTCTTCAGTGCCATGTTAAAGTGCAGAGAAAGCAGTGGTAGGTCAGCAGAGAATTGGCTTGAGAGTTCTGCACTGGGGACATGCCCCAGCCTGAGTTTGCTTTGGTATGCAGCAGCACTCACACTGTGTGATACTTCATCGTGTCAGTGGTGCTTTCACCAGGCATTTTGGAGGCTTTAGTAATAAAAACATGGGCAACTGCTGAATCAAGTGAAAATTCATCACAATCCTTTTAGATAAGATCCTGTAGGACTCTTGACACAAGTCTTTAAGTGATAGATTTCTATTGTGTATGAAATAAAATTACTTAGAATCATATTCCAATTTTTAATTTCAGGCAGCTGTATGGATCATCAACATTCCTAAAGGATCTGAGGTAAATTCGATTACTGAGAAATGTTTCACCTGATATAGAAAAGTTGAGTGGTGTGCATTACATTATTAGATGTTTGTTTATTGATTTCTGAGGGGTTATCCTATTACAGTTTTTTAATCCTTCTAAAGACTGCCTCAGGTTTTTGAGAAACACTTTAGGTCTGAACAGCCATGCTGAAGGAGCGATTTATTTGGTCTTAGTACGAGAGAAAAAAAATCAACATTTTAAAATTTATCACCAGTTGGAAGCTCAGATTTAAATTTGAGAAAGGTCAAATATGGATTAAGTATTTTAGATGTTCTTCTCAATAGAAAAGAGTGAACAAGCAGAAAAATTCTGAGACAGGTCATGGATGGAAAAGAAAATATTGCTGTGCAAATATTAAGAGAGAAATGTGCTGGAAACTAAGATGGAAACTTCCAAAATTCTGATACTTGCTGAAGCATAAACTGATTTTAGTGGTATCTTCCATTAATTGTTGCCTGTATCATAATTCTGTGTGGACCGGTATTTTTGGTATAATATAATACTACTTCTTTTAGCTCCTCCTGTGGGCTCTTTTCTTGTGGCTTGTTCAAAGTACAACTTTACATCCTAGAGAACAGACAAAAATGAATTCTCCAATTCCATATGTCTGAATACAAACTTGAGACTGAGTCATAAGCAGTTAAAAGTAAAATCCAAGTCCTGAGATCTCAGAAAGAAAGTTGTGCTTCACAGATTCATAAATACATTCTAGTTTTGCCTAGTAATGTAGCACAAGTGCTTGTCATTAGGTGGTGAAGTAAATATGTTATCTGTTTTGTTTGGTTTTTGTTTGGTTATGGTTTACTTATTTGCTTGGATTTTTTAAGAGTACTTTTTATACTTGTTTGTGAACCTCCAAAGCAGGCTAAAGTTGGTTGTGGGAATATTTGGTGGAGCCTGCAGACTAAAGTGAGATTGTTTTCCCAGTGGAAATGTTGATTACTCATTTTTCTTGTTTTCCTTCCTAGGAACTCTCTCCAAGGTTATGTATTTTAGGATCAGAAGTGTAATTGTATCCTCAGAGCATATCAGTTCACTTTATGTAGGGAGCATCATGGCATGTGTCATATGAATTCACTGGTCAAATGCTATCTAATGCTGGTCTGCTTTAGTTCAGATTATCAGTAGTTTGCAAGTATAAGATCATGATATTTATTGTCATTCAATAGGTACCTAAACCAGAGGTCACCAAACCTGTTTCTCAGTTATCCTGCTGTGGGCTGCGTGGGCTCCTTATTGACAGAAACAAAAAGTACTCCAGTTCATTGAGTTTGTTGTTCTGCAGAAATTAGTAGTGCTGTGTTTTAAGTTACAGAATAACTGGAAAATAACCAGTCGTTTTCTATTTACAGATGCACATTTTCTAGGATAAAACAACCTAGTAACCACAGCTTAACATCTAACACTGAGAAATCAGGATAAGTTTTAATAAGGTCTTTAATAAAATTGAAGGTATGTATTAACAGAATATCACAGCTTCTGAAAGTATCACAGCTGTGTATATTTTCAACGTAAAGTATAATTGGCTTAGAATAAAACAATTGAAGTTTAAGGAGGAAAGATTTTCTACTGCAAAATCTATTTTTAGTTTCAAAGAAACTTAAACAGAATAGGTAGAAAACATTAGGTCACTGATGGCCTCCTCCAGAGCCCTTAGAAGTCAATGGGAAGTGCTGGATTGAATGCGATCAACCACAGCAACGGTGAAAGTTTGGTATGAAAATGCCCCCCTAAGCAAAGAGATATGATGTCTGATGGCTGTGCATGCCAGAAAATTACTTTCCATGGGGATTCTTAAAAACATTACTTTTTCCTAAAATAGATGTAAAAAGCATTGGATGCTATGTTTTATACCTATTTTTCAGGGTCCAGGCTTTTAATTGCAGCCCAGTGATCCAATTAAGAGGGAGGAATTCTGACATGTGTTCACACATTGCTCTCAAATTTGTTAATTCTTCACATAACTGAAAAAATACCTAAGTTTAAATTACTTTTATGTACTCAGGCAGTCTCCCGAAATGCATTGTCATTGTGGGCAAGTTCCTGTAACTGTTATTGAACCAGGTTACTCAGGTTATTTCAGTCCACATTGTGTTAGTATTTCATTTCTAGAACTTGTTCAAACCTACATATTTTGATGTATCTAGTAGTGAAATCTCCAATTAAGCAACAGGCCTGAAATAACCAATATTTACACTGGCGGGGGAATGAAGGAAAGTTTCCTTCCTGTAATACCTGCCTGTTGTGAGTTTTATTAACCTTTTATTTCCCTGTTGTAGCCAGGTGACACTGGTTATTCACTGCACAATCTAAATTAAACAGCAGCTGGTTGGCTCACACATTATTCTGTATAAGTTTTTCAGAATTCATCCTGGTGTACCACTTTCCATATGTTTCACGCTGAATTTTAAGCAGAGGAATGTCTGTCTCAGCCTAGATACTTCCAGTCACACCTTCCCAGTATGGAAACTCCTGGTTAATAATTTAATCACGGATATACTTTTTCTAGATCTCCACAAGCATTGGCATTTGCTGTTGTTCTTCCCAACTCTTTAGACAAAAAAACCCCACAAACAAACAAAAAAAAGGTGTGGGGGAAAATAAATATTTGCCCCTATTTAAAAAAATTCTGTCAGAAGCAAGACCATAGCAGCAACATAAAATAGCTGGGTGTATAGTAGGGGAAAATGCACTCTCTCTCTTTCTTTTTTTCCTTAAAAATGTCATTTTTATTGTTTACAGGTTACTCTTGCCCTGATTAGCCATAGATCTTACTGAACTCGTTGTACACACCCAGTAAGATCTCATTTATCAAGATTACAGGTGAAATGGAGGATTTTAATAAAGTCAGCAGCAAAAGGCCAGAAGTGTCTTTGTGCTCCCCAGGCAGTGGGATAGTGAGCCATGCTGTGCAGGTGACGGGGGCAGATACCTCTTCCCTGTTTGCTGTGCAGTGTGAACACGCTCGAATCTGCTCCTAAACCCACAGCTTCAGGATTTTCTATTTCAGCAGAATATGTAATGTAGCTGCGGCTGATATTTTCTCATGCTGCCTCATGGATTTTTTGGACTTTCAAGGCTATTCAGCATGAGAGAAAGTAAATTATGAAGCTTTTCCTGGAAGGGTATTTCTTTTTCCCAGGGTTACCTGTGTGAAGGGGCAGATTAATTTGAAGAGGCGCTGGAGCCATAGTAGCTAATTTGCACAATGATGAGGGAACATTTTGGTTGTTTCTTGCTCTTCTGATGAATCATAAAATTATTTAGGTTGGAAAGGACTTTAGAGATGATGTGGTTCCAACCCCCTGCCATGAGCAGGGACACCTTCCACTGGACCAGGTTGCTCAGAGCCCAACACTTCAAGGGATGGGGCAGCCACAGCTGCTCTGGGCAACCTGTGCCTGTGCTTCACCACCCACACAGGGAAGAATTTCTTCCTAATATCAAATCTAAGTCAATCCTCCTTCAGTCTGAAGCCCACTGTCTTGTCACCACAAGTTTTGTAAAAAGCCCCTCTCCACCTCTCCTGTGGGCTCCCTTCAGGCACTGCAAGGTGCTTTAAGGTCTCCCCAAAGCCCTCTCTTTTCCAGGCCAAACAAGCTGGACTCTCCCAGCCTTTCCTCATAGGAGAGAGGCTCCAGGTGCTGAGAGGGCTGTGACAGTGCAGCCCAGCTGAAGAGAAGGTTCAGGGGGATCTTGTCAATGTATTTAAATATCTGGAGCAAGGTACAAAGACAACAGTGTCAGGTTCTTCTCAGTGATGCCCAGTAGCAGGACAAGTGGCAGTGAGCACAGACGGAAGCGCAGGAGGTTCCCCTTCAACAGAGCAGAAGCTTTTTTATTGTGAGGGTGACATAGCAATGGCACAGGTTACCCGTTGAAATTGTGGAATCCCCATCCCTGGAGATATTAAAAATTCTGAGTGTAGTGCTGGGCAATCTGCTCTAGATAAACTTATTGTTTATAGCCCTTTTATTGTTAAACTTTGGAATTTTGGGGTTGTTTTCCCATAGCAGGTCCCATACAATAAAATAAAATAAGAAAAAATATAGCTTTTTTTTTTTTTTTCATTTCTAGAATGGGCTTTTCTGATTTTAATTTTTCTCAGTTATTAAATGAGAAGTATTACAGTTGGTCTATCAGTCTATGAAATTTCAGAAATGAAGCTTATTCAGCTGCAGGTCTATTACATCAGCAGAGACAATGGCAGTACAATAGTATCTCCTCTCGGGCTGTAAAACGATTCCTGAGCTTGATCTGTAGCTTGCTGAAGATAAATGGAGAATGCCCACTGAGTTTATTCAGACCTGAATGGGAATCTGAATTAAATTCAATACACAGAGAAAGATAACATTTCTTTTTTTTTTTTTTTTTTTTTAATCTGCAAGGCTTGAAATTCATCTAACAGCTTTGCCCACAGAGTAAAAGTCACTTTTCATTTAACAGCTTTTAGGTGCATAGCCTTAAAAAGAATATAATTTATTTTATCATCACTGGTTAAATTACTTAGCTTATGATGCTTCTGAATGTGAATGTAGAGAGTCTAGTTGTTAACTTTCTCACAGTATTTCACAAAAATTTAGCATGTATTCCATGTGTCAGAGGCACCTAGACTGAATGTTTATTTTTTTTACCTGAGTAATTTGTAAGAAGCAATAAACACTGAAGTTAGAATCTGTAAAATACCATGGCATAAAACTGCCAAGCTCCTCAATAAGAAGTTCAGCCTTATATTTTTGATACATGTCTAAGTTCTATAATTATTTCTGTTTACATTTGAAAATGCCTAGAAGACTTTATCAGCACCTTATCTGTTTCACTCCATCCTATGTTTTGCTTAAATATGTCTGCCTCGGTTGATACTCTGCCTCAAGGCCAATAGAGCAGTTTTTCACTCGGAACAACTTCTAAAATTTAAATCAGGAGAAGACAAAGACCTCTTCTGCATTTTCTGTCAACTTTAGAAAAGTCTGTAGAAGAAATTACATAACCTAGATTCACAGTTACAAAAGGATTAATAGTAATATTTTGTATTCAAGGGGACAAGGGAGATTGGTGTTATATAATATTTCAAAGCTGCTGAACAAAGCAACTTGATAATGGAGGTAACATGAAGTGAAATATCCAAGATGTAAAGAAACTGGTGGAATGGTGCTGTTAAAGTCACCAGGAAGGCTGCATCTCTGGAGATAGCCTTAGAAAGGAACTAGGCCATCAAACTGAAGCTCTCAGCTTCATCTTTAATAGATAAGAAGCTCGTTGTGCAAAAATCAGTGTAGCACAGTTAAATTGGGGCTCTGGTAATTATAGTGGCTGAAGTTCCTCTGTTAGGGATCTCTTCCATGCTTTCTCCTATTTATGCTTGTGCTGCCCTGCTCTCCTGCCCCTCTGCCTTTATCTTTCCACCCTCCAAAACAACACCTGAGTTGGCTGGTTAGACATGGCACCCAAGAAAGCCCAATAAGGGGCATTATGGTCATATTTAATATCTAGAACAATAACAGCTTAGGCATATGGAGGTGCTATCAAGACCAGTCTCAGTTTTTGCAAAGGGTTTTTTAAACTGTTTTTTTCAAAAAGCTTTTGATAATCGATTTACATGTAGCTTATGGGATCTGGGTTTTTTAAGTCTAGTGTGGTCAGGAAGCACTAATGAAGTTTTGGAACCCACCTACAGTACTAAAAACTCTGCAGGTCCTTAGAAAAGAGAGACTGGGTGTCATAACACTTACTGAGCCCAGGAGAACATAAAGCAGAGAATGTAGAAGAATTACAAGGGAAGATCAGTGCAAAAGTGAAATACTGAAAATCAAACATAGAAAATATGTGGAAAAAATCCCCAAAGAAGGAACAGGCATACTGCTTCTGCTGCTGCCGCCTTTTCCAATTAAAAAAAAAAGAAAACAACGATTTTTTACTTGATTTCCACCTGACAAGATGACAAAAGAGCCCTTGGAATGACCATGACAAGAACCAGTGTGCCCCAAACCTCTACTAATTCACATATTGATTTTTTTTAGAAAAAAATATCTAGCCTTTCATATATCTCGTAAATCAGTGTCTTCAATTAGCAGCTGCTTACTATTATATGCATACAGAAATGTGATAGTCTTAACTAGAGGGATTTGCAGCCTTATTACTTTTTATCTCTTTTGGAAAAGTATAAATTGGGTGTTGGAACTGCAGTGAACCTTATTAAATACCTTCCCTATCCCCACTGGTTGCCTTAAGTGCACAGTAGTTCTTTTGTGTGGCTGCAAGAGGGATGAAAGATTTGGAAGCTCAAACCTGTGCAAAAGGCAGGAGGCACATGCAGATCTGGAGAGGGTGCTTTCTCTTTTGTAACAATGCCAACCCTTTATTGTGATGCCTTGGAAGCATCTCTAGGTATTGATTCTGAAAGAGGTTGGCACGGGTTCAGCCCCAGTAAAAGCAACAGAGTCAGCTTATCCAGCTTGCTTTTGAGGACTTCAGCCATCTATCAAGTAAGCAGGTTTTGCATATCTGGATGAATAATTCCTGTACAGCAAACTGTACAGCAACGCTTAGCTTAATCCCATAGCTACTAATCTAATATATATTTCACAGTTAACATTTTTTTTTTTTTCCCCTTCAAAATAGATGTTCAGTGACTTCTTGCTTTGGGATTCAGGTTTCGACTTGAAACAACTGCTTTTTATTGCCAGAGAGGCTGTCAGCCCTTCCATTATCAGGCACAGGGACTGTCACCTGCCCCTCCCATTGCGCCTGTGGATCTTTTCCCTTCTCCGGCTCATGCTGCGTAACCTCCTTTCCCTCCCACGTCACAGGCACTGCAATCCTTTTCCTTTTCTGTTCCATGCCCTGCAATAATCTCCTGCTAATGCACCAGCTCTCACTAAGAGAATAAGCCCTGCCACCCCCAAGCTCAAGCAGCTTCCTGAATAATACCACATGATGGGAGATTACATGCTTAAAATACAGTTTCAGTCTTAGCGTTTTCTTGCTCGTTGTAATTCAAGCCCTTCCTTGCGGGTTGTGACGTGTCCCAAATCCCCACCTCAGGCCTGTAACCCCATGGCCTGTTGTTTAGGATGGTCTGAATCCACGCTGGACTTCCCACTGGTCTCCAGGTGGCTGGGAGGCACACGCCACCTGATGTGCCCTCAGCTGCCATGGATGCCACTTTACCACGTCCCTCAGCTAAGATGCAGCCTTCAAAAGAAGGCTGCGCCTTGGTGCAGCACTTACACCCCCCCAAAAATTGCAAAGAAATTGAAAACAGCTTAGACTCCCCCCCGAAAATTGAAAAGTCCTAAGCAAAACAACTTAGACCTCACTAAAATTGCAAAGTCCCAAGCAAAACATGTTGCATTTTGCAGTCCTCCAGTCCTAAAAAGCAGCTGGTTATTTACTTGCTTGTTCACTTCTGTATTGTTGTGCGTGTGCATCTGTGTGTTTGTGTTTATCTAGCTGGGAAACTCACAAGGTTTTCAAGAAATATAGGAAGTATGAGTCTTTACACAACATT
>WEKY01048187.1:237626-262432 GCA_013390045.1 Picathartes gymnocephalus
GGATGTACAAGTTTCTATATTTTAAAAGCATAAGTGATTTTGGAGGTAGTAGAAATAATTCATCACGAGTAGTTATGTAAGGGAGGTCTAGAGCATAGAATTCTTTCTTCTTGTGATTTCATTTGTGATAAGAGTATGGCTAGCCAAGAGACAGTTATTCCTGCCCCATTCATAGCTACAAAAAACTGAAAATTCATTGGCATTTATTTACAGACCTGGAGAAAATACTTGGTAGCTTTGTTTGGATGTATTTTCTGAGATGTAAAAGCTTTTATCTGCATTTTGATCTAAGTTCGAGCTGTGGTGAGTTAATTGCAAGGGCATCAGGTAACAAAAGGTCAAAAAGTGAGGTCTGTTCTGTTTGTTGGTGTGTCTAGACTAGAACATGGTACAAATCAGGACCAGGGTTAAGTTGTAATGTCACAAGGCAGAAGCTGGACCGTGATCTCTATGCAGTGCTGGGTTTTATTACCCTGAGTGGGACTATATGTGAAATACCATGGCTTATTTAAGCCTGGCTGGCTCCTTTGAAGCATTAGTAGAACACTGACTATGCTTCTTGCAGGGTGCCACCTGAGCTTGCACTTGAATTTTATGGACTGTTAGGTGCAGAAGCTTGATCATCCACTCTGACAGCTGTATGGAAACTCCACAAGTTCAACATAATGTCTTCTTCGTTTTAGATGGCAAAATATGTGGCCCAGGAAAGGGCTGCATGGTTGAATGAATCATAACCATAAGAAGTCTCTAACTGAGATCTATCTTTCCTGACTCCTACT
Source organism: Picathartes gymnocephalus (assembly GCA_013390045.1). Lineage (NCBI taxonomy): Eukaryota > Metazoa > Chordata > Aves > Passeriformes > Picathartidae > Picathartes > Picathartes gymnocephalus. The sequence continues at coordinate 238,406 of WEKY01048187.1, forward strand.
CCATGGCCATGTCTTCCCTTACTCCACTGTCACGCAGTCATGATGTGCCATGTAGGCTTTGTTATTGACACAATGCTGTTATGAAAGAAATCCAATTAGAAAATGGAAATCCTCCCCTTTAACCCTGTTAGAAATTCATATGAAAGGTAGTGAGAGGCACTGTAACACCTATACCATAAGTTTTTTATAATACATTCTATTCCTGGATTTATTGAGAAATACTGTTAAGTAGATTTGAGATAAACAAGAGAAAACATAGGAAATTATCAATATCATTTTAGGCCAGTCAGTCCTTAAGATCTTGATTTGCTGAAAGACATCTGGAATGTTACTTGAAATCTCAGTTTTTAAACTAGATTTTTGAGGTTTTAGATTTAAAAGGAGCCTGAGGCTGCGCTCAGCCAGGGGCTGCAGACAGCACCAGGCATGTTTAAGGTGTTGCTGCTCACTGCACCCAAACTGAACCAGAGAGCAGAGCTACCTCAGAAGGAGTATCAATTCTCCTAAGTTGCCTGGGTATAAAGTTAGCTGGATTGGCTTAAACTGCTGTTAAAAGCAGTTAGGGCATCGTGCTATATCGTTACTGTGAGGCAAGTCATGGGAGACAGTTTAATGTTTATGAGACAGCTGAAATACATTTTAAGCAAATTAATAAAAGCAATAACAATGGTCATTAACTTCTTACCAAGTATGCAGAGTGTACCAAAGACTTCGACAATTCTCAGAATTATTTTTGTGCTGTAGCGCTGAAATATTCAATCAGGATTGGCAGGAGCAGTAAACTACTGCTGGATTGCAGTGTAATTTCTATAAATATGTATGTGGTATCATGATTCTTACCAAATGAGTCCTTCATTATTAGTGTTACCATGATGAACACAAGGTTAATAATAAAGTTTAGACCAACTCTGAGACACTGTCAGCAAAAAGATGGCAGTTCAGTACAAAAAGATGATTTTCAAAATGGAAAAATCTGTGTCACCCCTTAAAATTCACATTAGCAAGAATATAAGGATATGACTGAAACCGAAAAGACCAGACTGTTCTCTCAAAAATGCTGCAGCCTGATCCTTTCTGGTGAGGGGGACATGTTTGTGCTGTCTGAGGGGCAGTCTGCATGGACTGAGGTGGGAGCTGTACACTGAATTCAGGAGGACCAAATTTGGATCCACACAAGGACCACTGGCAGCATCGTTATGTACAAGGAAGGCATTTCTAAATTCTGCCAAACATGGTTTCCTTATAACTCAAATAACAGAAAAAAACCCAGCCCAGGCCTTGACTCAATAACTGTGCAGATGGCACGTGTGGGTAGTACAAGAAAGTTTTCCTTACAATTTTCTTTGAATATCATCCCCCCCCATAGACTTTCTTTTACCTCAGTAGCCTTCTCACCTTTGCCTCTAATTTGCTGCAGTTTATTTAAAGGATTAAATTTAATTGGAATAAGAGATTATCTGAGGATTTGTTTTAAACTATAACCTAGGAAAGTTTGTTTGTGTGAAAATGAATTGTGTTTTGAAAATATGACCACATATTTAAATTACTGACAAAAGTTATTAGAATTTGGTGGAGTCATGTGGCAGATAATTGATCAGTTGATCAATGATAGCAATGAACTGGTGGAGCTACCACAAACCAGACATATCCACTGGGCATCATATGGTGCTGGAAGAGGAAAGACAGGGTTTGGATGTTTGCTGTCTGCAAGTAGAGAAGCGCAAGGATACAAGGGAGTTTGAGCCAATACACTGAGGGGATCGTTACAGATAAAGAGAGATATGGAACAGGCCACAGAATTTCAGTCACTTTTCCTGCCCTGCATCTGAAGACATGTCCTGTGCAGTGGCACCCCATGTGAGGGGCGGGGAGGCTGGCTCAGAGTCAAGGGCTTGGCTCAGCCTGTGCTATCTCAGCCCAGTTCACAGAGTGAACACCCTGCCACTGCTGATGGTCAGGTCACTGTGACCCCAGCCTCTATTTATTGCCACGCTCTTTTGTTTGCTCTGGAACCACGTGGGCATGATGTATGGCATCTGCTGCTAAAGGCAAAAATGGGGAAAGTTGTGTAAGAACCCTGTTGTGTCCTGAGTGGACACAGAGCCAATCGTCCACTTTTTCCCTGCCATCCTCCGCCTGGTTATTTGGGCTCCTCGCACTGATCAGAGTGTGGGTCTGTGATCAATAAACTCATAGCTACCCTGTTGAGCTCCCACATTTTACCTGGCAGTGTGGAACTGCACTGCTTTTTCTGGGAATCTCTTCACCTACACCCAGCATTCTCAGAGTACAGTATTCCTGACAAATTTTTCCCATTTTTCTGATCACCAGTGAAAACTTAGCAGCCTCTATAATGGTGAGTGCTGGGAGCTAAGCCTCTCCCCCAAGGGAGCTGCCAGGCTGGGAAAGCATAAGGGACAACTGGATGAACCACAGTAAAATGAACACCATGATCCAATTATAGTACCATTCTAGGAATATGTACTTAAACATTTTGAACTGTGTTACTGAAAAATGAAGGGGAATACCCAGAGATGGTAGAACTTAACCTGCAACGAGTACTTTATTTAATGGATATAAATCTTTTCTGCCCTTGGAATAGCTCAGTGAAATCTGTGATGTCCTTTGAAGCATTCCTTGTTCAGAACTATTTGACAAAGCATAACTTTAGTGGTTTTCATTTAAGTTTAGTTTCCAATGAGATTTTCATACTTTTTTCTGAAGTCCTGTTGGTTACATATGAAAGGTAAATTATGCTATATTGAATTATCCTCTGATCAGACAACTGGTGCAGGCAAGACAGTCCCCTGTGCTTGTAATATTTTTTTTCTTTTGTGTGTAAAACTGTTTTTCAGGCTATTTAAACATGATTTCATACATATCTGTACACTTTATACTGCACAGAAATTGAATTTGAATAAATGTTAAAACATTTTGAAAGAGTAGCAGGTTTAACCCCTGTCCAACAAATCTCTTGAACTTCACTCTGTATAATAGGAAATGCAAGATAGGAGAAGCAAGATATGAGATAGATCATCATGAGCTCCCATAAACAGCTCACGAGATAACTCCTGTGACCCATTGAAGTTCAGCCAGAGGGACAATATTAGTACAGTGGAGCTATTTCTGAAACAACAAAAAAAATTTCAGCAAAATCCAAAATTTTCTACATATGATTTTGGTTTTTTCAGAAAGTTTCCTTTCTTTTGAGAAACTGGAAACATGACTTGCATCTGCATTTTTATCAAAGGTGATGTCTTTCCATGGAAGGAAATTGGCTTCATGGTCATGGTGATATGGCCTTCCTTATGTAGACTACAGGAAAAAAAGATCTGCTAACTGAGTTTTCAAAGTTCCAAAGCTGCTCTATAAAATCCTTCTTTGTTTCAAACTGGTGTTGAGCCCAAATGGCCTAATAGTCTCAGCAAATTTGCAGCTGAAAGTGGTCTGGTGCAGCTCTGCTACCTGCTGATGGTGTAAAGACCTGAAAAGCTTGGCTTTGCCACTTGAGCCAGTTCTGACTCCTTGGGTGAAATCTACCAACAAAATTAAATCTCTAAGGAAAAAGAATAAATCATGTTGTTTGCACCAGAGAGTCTACTGAAAAGTATTAATGTAATGAAATTTCTTCTCTAAGTTACAGTGTTGTAACGAGAGATTTTTTTTAGTCTTTGAAAAATCAGCAATAAAGTTTTATAAAATTGAAGGGTAGAAGCCTTTTAAAAGCATTTTTCAGTCCAGCAAGGAGCTTGCAAAGAGCTTGCTTTGTGTTGGGCTGGCTGAATATCAAGGTACCAAGCCTAGGACAGTGAACCCTGCTGTGAGGGAAGATGCACTGGATCAGGGTTGGGGTTATGCCACTATGGTTCCACTCCTCTTAATTCACCTGTATCACAGACAGAGCAAACTCACCTTTGTCCAGAAAATGGTATGTGGACATAGAGTGAGATGCAGCTGCAACAACATACTTTTGTTTCAGTAAAAGTAGTAGCAGTAGAAATGTTCCCAGAGAAATACTGGAGTAGAAGGTACAACTGCAAACAATGGCAGATGGGATGGTAACACAGTCGCTTTGAGCTCCTATAATATTTAGTGGTCTACAGTGAAACAATTTGACTTTTAAAAAATCAGGTGTCAGTGGAGTTTTTCCCAAGTCACCACATTCACTGGCCTTTGCACTGGGTGTTCTCTGAGATGGGGCACATGCAGCATGTGGAATCCCATGTCATTTTAGTCATCATTCTCTGCTTGACATTTCTTGTGTTCCTAAGTCAGTATGTCCCAGATTAATGAGGCATTTGTTCTCAATCAAGAAGCTATTTAAGAATACATTTTTAATTATAATGGGTTATATGTGATTAATTATTTCTACATGGCTTACTCATATTTTTGGATAGTTCAAAGCAGATTTTTTTTCCTCTGGGTATTGCCAAAATCTTTTCAGTACTCTTATTAGTTATCACCCAATAATTTATCGAAGTGAATTGTCTTCATGTGGTGCTGTGAACTTTGAGAAATTTGCCTGGAGCTCTTTGCTGTAATGACCTTCAATGTTCTTTGTAAAAGGAAAGAGAGGGCTAACACACAAACTGGTTTCAAAACAAGTGTGTTTAAGTTAATTTGTGGGGTGTTTTGAAAGACCCCATTGTTTTAGGACTATTTATCCCACAGTTGGTTCTGATGAGAGTATGTAGCCATTTTTATATTGTTCCGCCCTCATCCTTCTCTTGTTCTGTGGTCATTCTTCTCTTCTAAGACAGATGTATCTTTAGAAGAAACTGTGTTTCAATGGCCGGTACATTCCAAGCTGGACCGAGTTGTTCCCTCCATGTGTGCTCCCTGCGTGGGGGATGAGAGCCCTGCCATGTGTTTTCATTTGCAAAGCTTGCTCCAGACTTTTTTCACACACTGAAGAATTTCCGTTTGTTGCTGTTCCTGAAAGGACAAAAGGCTTAGTATTTTAGGGGCCTGGGTCTTGAGGGATTATTTGAAAACTGTGAGTTTTATGACCTTTCATTTCTCTTGGTGTCATAGGACATAATTTTGGTGTGTAACTGTGAGCCTAATGGTGGTCAGCACACCAGATTCTGAGCTCAGGGGATTCTGTACTCATAAGGGGAGAATGGATTGTTTTCTCCTCTGAATTAGTAAATCATCAAATTAACATTAATCCTACAATTCCTTTAAGATTTGTTGTTTGTCGTTACAGAGATTGCAAATGAATCACCTGCAGAAGGATTTGGGTGCAGAAGGGAAGGCTCTTTCCCTTTTCACATCACCTTTGTCTGCAGCTATCAGTGAGATAATCTGATCATCTCCTTACAAGATACATTATCCTTTATTAAGTGGGTCCAGCCCAATAAAATAATAGACATGAAAATACTACAATAATAGAGTAGTAAGAGCCCAGAGTGCTTGTTAGAGCTGTCTGTAGACAGTTTGCTCTTCACTGTGACTGAGTTTTTTCACAAGTTTTCACTGAGTTTCGTGTGAAATGTACTGTGGGCAGCTGGCATCCATCTATTTATCTTGACTCTTTCCATTTTAGGTGAGCAAGGGCTACATTATGAGGCAAGATCCGTTTGCTCAAGAGGACCCATTAGGTCTAAACTTAGGGGCTATAGCATCAAATTATGTGCTATCTGTGGGTGGCTTTCTTGTAGCATATGGTGATTGAATCTATGTTCTCTCCTTCTCTTCTCGTACTGAATATGTCATGAGGAGCAGCAAATCCAGAAGAGCTTTCTCTGTAGGAAAGACATTCAAATTACTTTGATTTTTCCCGGGATCTATCATGGCAGTATGTTCCTGCAGGGCAAGGCACAGAGCTTTGTCAGCTGGGCTTACAGTAAAAGGGAACAAGTGGTGCAGAATGAAAAGGAGGAATAGCAAATGAAACAAACCATAGTAGAGTCCTGACAAAGTGTAGAGATGATGAAAACATCCAGTACCTGCCCCTCAGTATATCATTCAGGGCTCTTCTCACCAGTGCCAGTGACTCATTTGGGAGAAATTCCAAAAGCCAGCACCTTTCCCTGTTCCTCAGTGGGGAGGTCACCACCCTTGATGCAAAGGCAACAGATCTGGATGTGTGGTTGCATGTAAGCTAACCCAGACTGTGACTGATTTGTTTTAGTTTAAACTTCTGCAGTGTATATTAATACACAGAGCAGGAGAATGAGACAACAGGAGGGTGGGAACACTTGACTGCATTCTCAGCCAGGAGGGCAGGTGGGAAGTGTAATCCTCTAATCTTCCTAGTGCAACTTGATGGTGCTCTGGGGTCAGAGCTCTTGTTCTAGAAAGTACTTCTCCTACCCTGGTTGTCAGAGGGTGAATTTTGCATTCAGAAGTGCTTTTGTACAGATGCATGCCTGTGAAGGGGGTGACATGATGGCAGGAATGAGTAAAGAAAGACTCTGAAGTACTGTTTTCGAACTCTGTGGCTACAAATGCACTATCAAAAAAACCCCAACAACCCAGTTTCAAAAGAGTACAGTATGTCTTAGCAGTTTTGCATGGGAAGTTTCTTTCACTGCAAAGAAAAACAATTTTTTAGCCTGAAGGTTAGGACACAGCAAAAGCCTGCTTAAGTTAGACCATAGAAACATGGATTAGCTATAGTTAAAAACAAAAGGGCATATGTGGAGACTGATAGAGAAGCAAAAGTGAACTAGAATCGTTCATATCTCACTGACTCTGAAAGTGTACGCTCCATTTAAAATGATAATTTATGGAGGTCTGATTGCCAGGTATTCAATTTGGTCCTGGAATCACTTGAACTCAGATTATATTTGTGAAACAGTCATGCTTTGCACAAATATTGTCAGTGTCAGCTGTATTGGACAGTCTGCTTTTTTTTTTTTTTTTGGATTAAGCATAATTATAATTAGTTGAGTAAAATGGCAATTAAGTCCAAAAGGGACCTCTTCCAATAAAAAATTATGCAATGCTACCTATTGCAAATCTCGTAAGTGGCTCCATAATCAGATTCAGTCATCCTTTTCTCTGTCTCAATGGCCTGTAACCTACAGAATCTGTGGTTAATTTGTGAGTTTGTGGTCTGAATGGAGCTTGCTGAGGGGGTCATGCAGAGTTAATTCCAGGCACCCTCTTCAGAGAGCCTGGTGGAAACACAGCAGGGCTGGCCCAACTAGACCCTCGCCTAAGGTCACCATCTTTAGCTGAACTTTGCAACCATTGGACCTAGTAAAGCAGTTCTGCCAGAATAGCAAACATTTCCTGCTGAACTGAACTTGAAAGAGCTCAAGAGTTGGTCTCGTAAAGCAGAGAGGAAATGTTTCTCAGAACAATCAAGACAAACTTATCTTTGCTCTGGTCTTCATCTGACAGTGTAAACAAGGGACCAAAATGATAAAGAAGAGATGCTTGTATAAATGCTTGATGAATGATAGGTTAAATGGAATATCAGGTCATGCAAAGTCTGTAGGAAAATTAAAAACTGAAAGGATAATTTAGAAACTTACAGGTTCGTTGCAAAGTGCATTTTATAGACACAGTAGTGAATATTGTTCTCTGAGAAAGGTCTGGAAATGCAAAGTGTGGGTTACATCCCAGTTAAAGAAATTTTAGAGCGGCCCTAAATTTAAAACCTAATTTTTCAAAACTGAGTAGTCCTCCCAAGCATGGGTCAGGTGGAGTAGAATGATCTTGAGTTCTGTTCTGAGAGCGAGATATGAGAAGGAAGAGCGCGTATGGATTTTGCTGAGGTTTGTATCAAAGCACAGAGTCACAGGTATTGGTCAGAGCAAAACTTTCAGGTGCACAGTGAGGGCTTTCTGCTTGTGGGTACAGCAAGGCTGAAATGCTGAGCTTCAACTTCTTCATAAATGAAGCAGGACTGGGAAATGAGCTGTTCTGGGAATATTTGGACTTTAATAGGCTGATCTTTAATAAAAAGGCCACTCACACAATTGCAATCTAAAACTCACATTATAAGACATTCCCTAAGGAAAGCCCAAATTAGAATTTGTTGTTTTCAAGATTTTCAAATTCACGCATAGCAATCTATTATCTTCCAAGCCAAGGGCATTTCCTATTTCAGTTGCATAAATACTTATCCTGGCCATTAGACACGGGACAAATACTAAAAACAAAACTAACCTTTTTGTTGGTTTTTTCCTCTTTTTGGAAACCTTCGACCCACACCAATTAATATCAGATGCTTTGCACCTATTGAATACCCACCAGGGAACTCCCATAACTCAAATCTCAAGTGTGTTGTATAAAACCAGATAGATTAACTGTTTTTTAGATTTTCTAGCAGCATAGTTTCCAAAGGATCAGCAGGGGGATCTTTGTCTTTAGAGAGTGAAGATAGTGAGAACACCTATACTTGACACATTCACCGTTGCCAGAACTGTGAACCTGAGCTTGTGTGAAATAAACTGTGCAAAAAGTCCTGGTGGAGAAACATCTGCCACGAATGTTTCAGTAGGGAAAAGATACTGCCTGGCTGAAAAATGTACAGCAAATTCACAATTGCAGCATGTTGCTGTTTAACAGATATACGTGGCCTTAGGGAGCCATGTGGCTCCATTACTCGTCCAAAGTTCAAAATAAAGAGAAAAATAAGTTTTGACAGTCACTTCTGAGGGAAGTGATAACAGATCAAAGGACTTGCTTTTATTGCGATATTTTCATCATTATGGAAAAGAATCACTTTGGACTTTAGCTGCTGTTTGAAATCTTTACCTTTTAATAAGTGAACTCTCTAAATGTAGCTCAGAGAACAAAGGTTCCTCTTTTACAGTTAAACTTTTAACCCTTGAGGTTGAATTGGTGGAGACCAGAGGGAAAATCCACTGTGTTTTCAGTGAACTTTTTACCCTTTGAAAAAAGCTGAACAAGTTTAAAGTTCATACACTGAGCAAGAGGTCTCTACTGGGGATTTCTGGTATTATTAACTTCCTGACCTCAGATAATTAAAAGGGAAGAGTGGAGGCACTGCAGACTTTGACTCAACTTTGAACTTTTAACCTCTTGAGGAACGTTTTTAGTGTTCAAGTGGTACACACAGTAAACTCTCTTATTAACTTTCTTTAACCCATGGACACGAAAACTGTCAGCAGGTCAAAATTATCCTTTGTCCTTTATGTCATATTTCTATTTGCGTAGCAGTTAAAACCCTAGGGGGATATTGTTTGGATACAAAAAGTGACAGAGACAACTCTTTTCCAGGAACTGGCAAGTACAGTGGACAAGCAAAGGGAGAAGCAGCCATGAATCTGTCGGGCACTGCAGCAGGGTTTGAAATTCAGACTGTGCTGGGTTTTAGCTTTAGGACATACACCAGTGTTTTAGTGTTGCCCCCCAGCAAAATTTTCCTTACACTCTGTAAGGTGTTTTTCTCCAACTGGGCTTTGCTTCCTCAAGCATTAAAAGTAGTGATGCTCAGCAGCCCAGGAGATTATGGATTTATTGACTAGGAAATAATCACACAAGTAGCATTGTGAATTCTGTATTTAAGAACATAAACTGTACTTGCTCATGGCAACAATAGAAATGAAAGAAAAACATCTTTGCTTCTTGTCTCAGCAAGATGGAGATTATCTGTGATCAGTTGTTTGTCAGGGATACTCTTTCCTATGAATTAGTCTGGGGAACAATGTGGGAAGCTGTAAAATTTTCACAATTTAAACTTCCTAGAATTAGTGTTATTGGGGGTGTAAAATAGAATTATTGTGAATCCATGTAGTCAGAGGTAAAAGAACTTAGCTGAAAAACCCTACAAAGAATATTGGATGAAAATATTTCCTGAAAGAGAAAGCTATAAGCTTCTGGGACAAAATATCAATATCCTCTCAATTTTTTTTGACCATAAGAAAGGAAGAACACAAGTGAGTTTATGTCTTATGGTTCCCTAAACGTTTATTGCATATTATGGTGTGTCCAATCATAACAATTTTTTGTCATCTCCACTAGGAACTCAACAGTGTTCAGTGTAAATTGTAGCATTCATTTCAGTTTTCTTTAGCTGCAGAAACACAATCAGAAAAATAATGCAAAATGTCTTTTGGAAGCAGATGTGCCAAAGCATGAAATTGCTTTATAAAGATTATTACATTAGCAGAAAAATCTTGAGGCTAGCTAGATGTTGTGGCAAGTATGGATGCATGCACCTTGAAAGTGTTGAATTTGGAAGATTTTTCAAACCTCTTGATTAAAGTCAGCTGAACACTGAAAAAAACCCCACACAAATCAAATTGCTGTTTAGGGGATCATCCCCTATGTCCCAGAGAAAAAAAAAACTCTTGAAAATTTTGACAAAAATGTGCCTCTACTTGGAAAGGCACTAATTAGCCCGGTTTTCTATTGTTTTGCATTGCTTTTCTACTGTTTAAAAATGTCTACATTATCAGGTAGTGTGACACAATTCACACAGGTCTGTTAAGTGAAACTGTGAGTGGGCTAGAACTCAACATTTGTGCTGTATTAGTCAAAAGCGAAGGGAAGAACACTTCATTTGCTACATATAAGAAAATTAATAACATTTCTTTTTCTCAAACATAGATTTAAACATGAATTTTCTCATGTCCTGGATGGGGACATGGCCACCTCTTCAGGGCACAGTGAAAGGGAGATAGGGATCTGCTTATACAAGCCATCTTTCTTCTGTTCCACTTGCAGAGCAGAGTCAATCCTTTCCTTGTGCCTTGGCCTTGGAGGAGAGCATGAAAACCATGGCAAAGTCTCATGCTTGGCTCAGCTGGTCCAGCCCCTGCTGCACCAGCAGCCTTGAGCAATCCACAGGCTGTGCAGGATTTCCCTGCTCCCTTGGCAACTTTTAGCTCTGAAGGTTTTCCAGATTTCCAACTGCAAGGTAGGAGGTTTCAAAGTCTGGTCACTTTGGCCAAAGTGGGCATTTTTTCACGTGGATTGCAAAAAGCACTCTTAGAACAAGGGCTCAAGTCCTCCAGACAAGCTTAAATTTGTGCTGAAAAGTGTGAGGTTAGTAAGAGCATGTATCCTAGCAGGTTACCCAGATTTTATTTGGTTTTCAGCACAGCCACAACAGTGTGTTTTTCCCTGATCCAGATCACTGAACTGCTTTAGTGCAGAGTTTTTCCAAAAAGCATTCAGCTTGCAGTATATCGTTGGCATGGAAAAATTTCAGCTGGAGCTAGACAGGAGATGTTTGGCAAAGTTACAGGCAATTGATAGCAGGGTGTTTATCATAATAAGCATTGGGAAACCTTGCTACCAGCCCTTCCTGCAATCTCACAGTTCCCACACGGAGACAGAACATGTAAAATCAGCGTGAAAGTGTTTGCATGTGAGCGTGGGGATGGATGGAAAATGTCCACATGCACAGGAGTTTGTGTGTACTGCACATAGAGAGCTCTTCAGGAGGTAATTATCCGATACAGGAAGATATCATTGGGACAAAACTACACTGGGTTTTTTTGGTTGTTGGTTTTTTGGTTTTTTTTTTTTTTCTGGAGCATACTCATATTATGAAAAGAGATAAAATATAAGCCAAATAATTATTATCATCTTTATTTAAGTGGAGAGCAGAAGTTAAATGGTTTCAGTATGAAATAATGTCAGGATAAAGTTTTCAAAGTCAAAGTGTTGTTGTCAGTCCTGCACTCAGCCCATAGGTCAGTTCCTTTATGCCATGCTGAATGTATCTTCTCTTTTCACTGCTTTCTGCATGGGATTGTGGTGGACAGAGTTTATAAAAATTGGAAAGCAAAATTCTCACCTGGCCCTGCACATTGAAACAAGAATGAAAGAGGAGTCCTGGTAAATGTCACATCCCACACACTCTGCCCTTGAGTCCTTCAAAGCCAAATGTCCAAGGCTGAAATGTATTGCGTGGAAGGAAGGAAGAGGAATTAAAAAACCTGCTCCAGCCTGTAAAAGGGATTCTTACAGCCTAATTCTGGTCAAGGTAAGGGACAGAAAGGACATATAACTGAATTATAAACCCTGCTTGGGCATTCGGGGGGCCCAGTGGGAAGGCCACCCCCAGCTCTAGGCATGTTGGTCAGGGTGAGAGTAACAGCAGTGACAACTGGCAGTGGCCACATCCGTCCTTTCCTGGCACAGTTCTGCCCTGCCTGCAGCTGCCCTTGGCTGCTTCAGAAAGGTCTCAGAGGGGCTGACTGAGCAGTTGAGGGCCGAACACCAAGTCTGTAGTAGAATTTGATCCTATTAAAACTTTCTCCTGCAAGATTCTTTCACTGATGGCCCAGGAAATTCAGGAAGTGATTCCTTGGCAGCCAGAAATCGGGCTCTTCTGAAGGTGTGTGTTTCATGTCCTCATTGTGTTTCCCAAAGGCAAGCTTGGAAAATCTCACCTTGGCTCATTTTCATTCCTCAGCTGTTGCTCTCTTATACTTTGTGTAAGTCTAATAACATGCAAACATTTGTCTGTAGCGACTACTACTTATGTCAGGTTAGCTGATGGATGTGTGTGTCTGTTTTTATTAGTTTATGGCTCTGCAGAGAAGACATCTGAATGTCCACAGGGATGAAGAAGACATGATCCCTGCTGAAAAGTGTTTGCAATCAAATTTGGGAATTGATCATGAAGGATGACGGGACACAATGGTGAATAGACGTAGGCTGAGAAGGAGTTTTAGTAGAAAAACAGACTGCATGCTTATTAAAGCCTTCTTTCTTTATGGTGCATTGGCAAAAGGTTTTAGTTTGTTTGGGGTTTGTTTCCATGTAAGTAGGTCTGTGGGGTTGATCCGTTGCTACAGGTGTTAAAAATGGTATGCCTAAAGTTTGTGAAGTAGCCAAGCAGATACTGGTGTACCAATCAAAGGAAACTGAGATTGAAGCTCATCCTATAAAGCTGAACTTCTCATAAGCCATCAGGGTAAACAAGTTCTCTCCTTGTTCTCCTTCTCTTCTGTGCCGTGGTTGTATCCCCAACAGTTTAACAGAAGAGCATTCCAGTCAGGTTACCAGTTACATTTCAGAGCTTGTTGGCTAAGCTGGCTTCTGGCAGAGGAATCTTCCTCCCTTGAATGGTATTTTCTTGCCAGGAAGGGAGAGTGTATTACATTCCACTGGATAAACTATAGAACCATACAGAGGAGGGACCCATTAATGGTCTTTTTTGTCTTCATGTCCAAATTTCTTATGATTTGCTTATTCTTTTTTCTCACAGCTGTGGGACTTCTTTCACAGACTAAAGATCAAAGCATGTTTTTGTATCATGCCTTGTGCCTAACCAAAGACAGATAATGAAATGTATTACTTCTTGTGTTCTTAGGTGAAGTTCCTTGGGTGGGGCCAAAAGACAGGTAACTTAATTTTAGAAGAATATAGTGTTTAAATCAGAGGTGCTAGTGAAAGGAAAACAAATAGCAAAAGAAGTGTTCAAGAATGAAATGAAGACATATTGAATAGAAAATGAATAAATCACAACTGATCTTTTTTTTTTCTTACAAAAATTTTGTTTGTTTCACAGTCTCATGAATATAAAAAAAAAGTGCATAGCCTAATTCATATGATAAAATGCTAAAATCTGAGCCCAAAATCCTATCTGACTGGCCATAAGATCATCAGGACTACTGGATACTGTACTAAAGGAATACTTGTTTGTATGTGCAGGATTCCTGAAGTTTATTACTATTTCCAAGGCTTCATTTTTTTGACCTGCCACAAAAGTAAAATCAAAGCACAAAACAGTTGTCTGTGACCATGGTGAGGATACCACAAAATCAGCGGTCACAAGTAGTGCAGAAAAGACTACATCAATTCTATGCTCCTGAAAAACTGCTGCTAGTAGCTCAGAAATATATGCTTTACTTCCTCTTGTAAAGGACCCTTATTATGTTCTGGAAATACAAAATCATAATGAATTAATATTTATCCAGAATCACATGTTGTCAAAGTCAGAGAAGGAGCAAATGAAACAATCGGTGTTTCCTTAGTTCTCACTATTTAAGGAAATTGAGGTAAATGGTAGTAAAAGGGAAAGTTCATCAAAATCAAAAAGAGGACCTGAGAGTCTGAGCCAGTGAAAGAACATCAGGAGTCATCATTTGGCTGGAGTTCTGGCTGTATCCCAGCTTTCCCTCCCAAGAAATGCAGATTCACTCTCCTTTTAAAGCACATTACCACCTAAGCAAAAAAATCCTCTCATCTCTGCTGGTCACAGTTGTAAATTTGACATGCTTGCTTTGCTGGCGGGTACACACCACATTTAACTCTTAACAAAGTGCATTCATGTTGGGCCATAAGATGTTTTTGTAAACAAGCACCCTGTCCCTTGAAAAATTTAATTTTAGTGTTATAAGGAACTTCAGGCTCTGTTTCTAGGATACACCTAATGTAAACAGCCTTCCCCAGGGAAGAAAGGGGAAAAGGAAGATACAGAAAACACTCTATGAAAACTTCATTAGGATCATCCTGAGCCTGCCTTTTCTCCCAAAGGTGAGGGCCCAGCCCTGCAGCCTCCCTGAGTGTGCTGCCATTTTCTCCTTTTAGGGTAGCAAACCCTGATCTGTAAAGGTCAGGGTGGCACAGGAGGCACAGCCAGTTCCAGGAATCTGCTGCCGCTCCCCGGGTCAGCTCAATGCTGCTTTCATCAGAAGTGTCACTGCAATGGGGAGAACTTGTTATAACGAGTTTCAGGAGGCATTGACATAACCAGGTCAGCTGGAGGTGCATAAACAAGGGAGAAGGGAACAAAACCCATTGAGAAATATATATCTTTCTATCCTGTTCCTAGGAGACGTGAAGTAAAAAGCCTTTGCTCTCACCTGCTGGTGTGGCATCCTTGCTTCTCTCTTTTCTCTTTCTGGCTGTAAGGCATTTTCATCACTGCAACCTGACAATCCAAGGACATTTTCATCCATTGCTTGGATCTTAGGCAAACCTTCCCTTTCTTCTTCTTGTTATCATGGCAGGCAGATTTTTTTTAATAGTCTGCTTAGTCCCCCTCTGTGGGGATATCCATCAGTGAGACACAGAGGAAACAGGGTCTCTCCAGAGGCTTCAGGGCGGCTGGGGAGGGAAGAAGAGGGTATTTGAGGAAATACTGTAGGTTACAGGAACATCTAGAAAGCCTGTGTCTCTAATGATGAAAATATTACTGGGCTTTTGTATTTTTCTCCTCTTGTGAGGCAGTTGACAGTTATTCATGACAACCACGATCTGAAGAGAGCCAGAAAAAAAAATACCATGTTATGTAATTTGCATCTGGAGATGGCACATGCTAATGCAAACTTTGGTTGATTATAAAACAGTCTGCTATTACAAATGAGGCTGAAAAATACTTTTTCAGTTGAAAAAAGATTGTCTAGCAGCACTGAAATTACTGGAGAATCTTCTTTTCTGTTGTGATACAACAGATATCAGAAGCAGGGCCTGCAGTCCTGGCTGGAAGATGAAGAACTGCATATTTATGGGGTATTTAGAGTACATACATGCTAACATGCCTGTCAATATTTAACACAATCTCTTGCTATATTACTATAAGGTAATTGATTTAATAAAAAAGAAAGATGGCAGATTCTGTCCTTTATGCTGTCACTCTTTCTGAGCAAATGATTTTCCTTCAGAGGGAAAGAGCTTAGGAAATTTAAAAGGAGTCTTCATCAGACCCATCTCCTTTAAACATCCAAATTAACAAACAAAAGACGAGGCTTGTTGTAAGAGGGGAAATGGGAAACATGTTTTGTTCATGAGAAAGCTGGATTTTTGTGACCTGCTGCAGCACCTGTGAGAACTCCTGGTTTAAAGGGACCAGTCTCAGGCAGTCCTCTTGGGGGAAAACTCAAGATGCTCTAAAAAGAAGATGCAGTTGGCAGGCTGGATACTGTGACCTTCTCTTTACAGCTGGAGACTGCCTTTGACAGTAGTGGGTGAAGATCTGCAGGGGTTTTGGACAAGACTGATGTCCTTGTAAGAACAATCTCCTGCTTCTGGCAAGAGACTGGCAGTGTATCACTCTCTGTGTTTGGATTATTACCATGCTTTCTACCTACTTACACTTCACTTGCAATTTTGGATAAGTAGAGTCATCATGTTCATTTTGTGCCCCAAGGTTTTGTCTGGTCCAGCTGTACAGTGTTAACAGCTGCTGGTTTTTGTTACAGAGGTGGCGGCATTTTAGGAATAGGCAGTGAGATTTCTGCTGTACATTTCGTTCAGCCAGTTTGTGAAGCACTTTGTAGATCCAGGTGTGTGAAATAGTACTTAATAATATTTATCTTACAGTAATAGTAATAATAATTTGATAAAAACAGGTTATAATGCATGTTTTGATGTGCAGTTTACTACTGATTTCTAACACAATATGAAGAAAATCTCAGGCTCAGGTTGCTGAGCCTCACTGAACAAAACTCCAGGTCTAGAAATTAGTTTCCTATTCTGCAGCTTAGTCACTAAAATTTAAAAAAAAAAAAATACTCTAGCACTTGTATTTACATTCTTGCTGCAAAACAGGTCACCCTGCCCTTTGAGTTCTGTTTTCCACAGAATGGGCCAAATCTCTTCCCAGGGTGACTCCTTTGACTCCAGCAGGGTTGCACAGGAGATGACTGTAGCTGATGAATTCTGCAGAATAACTCTATTTTGATCAGGGATAAATAAAGAATATTTGGGTGTAGTCTTTTTCTTTTTGTCTTTTTCTTTTTCTTTTCTTTTTCCCCTTGACATTAACTAGGGCTCGAACAGACATTGTTTAGTCGAAGAAAAAAAGTGTATTTCATCTGCTTTCTAGCCATTTTACAGTAAACATAAGACTGTAAATGGCAGCAAAATCAAAGATAAAACAAATATACTGTGTTAACTATGCCTTCCTCTGTGCTGAAAACACAAATACAATTCTGCCAGAAACACAAGAAAGGAACTGGGTGCCTTTGGCTTGCTCCTTGTCTGAGCTGGAGCACTGGGTAAGGGTTAGCACGGGGAGGGGACAGGCACACCTGAGCACCCACAGAGGAGGCACAAAGAGAGCCTGGTGTGGGTTTGAACACCCACAGGAGCCTGCTGGGAGAGGCTGGGAGAGGCTGGGGGCACCAGAAAGCCTTTTCTGCCTGGCACAGTGGGACACCAGGCAGGGAACTGCCGGCTTTCAGGGCACAAGGGTAGGGATGTAGTTGGGACAGGCATGGAGGAGAGGGATGGAGCCAACTGGGAACACAAATACAATGAATTAGAGACTTTCTAGAGATTATGGGATTGAGAGAAAGGTCTGAGGTGCCTGAGGATGAGGCAGTGGAACTTCTAGGTAGAGAGATGAGAAGAGATGACTGGAGCCACCCATCCAGTGCAGCAGGAACACTTCCAGTGGACAACTGGTTTAATCCCTCTGCCTCTGCATGAGAGAAACTGGCCAAGACAGTTATCTTCCCATTGTCTTGTCTCCAATTGCTTTGCTGTAGACAGAGACCTGCAGTGCCCCAGACTGTGTCTGATGCAAATAAATAAATCTGATTGAGCAGTGCTGTGAACATTAATTCTCTGGGAGTAGCAACACTGTGGCATTGCCCTTTGTACACACAAGGACCAGTAAAAAATGTACTATAGCGCTTTTCTTCCTGATGTTTAGCTGGAAGTAACACTAAAGACCTCAGCTCCTCCCAGCAGGTCATTAAGCCCCAGGAAATACCCTGTTCCTCTATCATTATTGCTTAATTATTTTCAGCTCTGTAATCTAATTTGCAGTTTGACTCAGTGTTGATTCTAGCTGCCGTATCATAACCTTTGCAGCACAGGAAATGTGACGCAGGGCTGCCTGTGCTGGCGTCTCAACCTTTTGGTGAAAAGGACCTTTTCACAAGCCTGCAGCTTCAGGAAATAACTAATTTTCTAGAAAGCCTGAAACCTTTACTATTCTGGAGAATTCACTTTCTCCTGTTTTCCTGCAAAAATGTTTGATAGAGTACAAAACTGAGTAATGAAGGGTCTTTCATTATATGTGTGCCATTCCTCTTTAGTTTTAAAGCAGGATGTTAGAGAAATATGTCACACAGAGGAGCTGTTAACATATTCATTCTGTTTTAATTAATGATAACATATGCTTCAGGTGTTCTAGAAAACAAGGAAATAAACTCATAACTACAAAGGGAAGCTGTCTGAATATAAGAATTGCAAATGAGATAAATTAACAATTGAAGCATTTAAAGCTTGAAATATTACTAAATACGGGCATAAATCAGATAGTTTTAATTCAAAAAGGAATAACTGGTTTTTTGCAATATCTACTACCTAACTGGTTTCTCTAGAAATCTCCAAAAACTAACAGGAAATTAGAACCATGGGGAGCCGTCTCCTTGAGGTATGTCTGATCAAGACTCTCATTTTCATGTCTGGAATTGTTTGACAAAATACAGGGACAACACATACCGTTCATAATATGTGATGGTTTGAGCTCAAAGGTTCTTATGGATGCGTATTAGTCACGAGAGCCTGTGGGAGGGCAGTTAATCTGAAATAAAGCACAAAGGGAAAGAATGTGAAAGGGTCTCTGAAGTGTAAGTCTCCAGGAAAAGCCCTCAAAAAAGGAGGAAATAATCTAGACAATGAGATGAGAATGTGGGAAGCATATAGACATCAGTGATCAGCAGTCTAGAGAATATGTTCTGGGTGAATATCCTTGTTGAGTAGGAAGTATTGCAAGCAAAATTTTATTATGGTTTTCTTGTAGCCATTTATTCTTTTTTTTTTTCCCAGCCCTTACATGCATACCTCTGAACCTTGGCTTCAAACCAGGTTAAATAAACCTTCCTATTGTTTTGCTACAGGTCTATCTCGTGTCAAGGTGCACCAGGATGCAACAGAGGGGCAGAGGAGGGCTGGGGAGGCTGTTCTGTGTGTACTGAGGGACTCTGGAAGATTTGTGCAGATGTTTTGAAGTTTGAATTGCCACGTGCTGGGGGCATTCCTCATGGCTGGTGCAGGAAAAGCTCCTTCACTGCAGCTTGTGAGGGTGCAGGGGACAATGGGATGTGTGGAACAGCAGGTTCTGGGCTGCTGGACTCAGCTGAGCAGGACGACCCTAAAACTCGGTGTGCCCTTCAGCCTGTCTTTTCTTAGGCATGTGGATTATGACAAAGCATGGAAGAGTTATTCCTGCTCTCTCCTGTCCTTCTTTGCCACAGAGCTCTGCAGAGCTTTGTGAGCCTGCAGACTACAGCAGCCCTCCTGCCAGGAGGATTGTGGTTATCCCCGCCGCAGGGAGTTCCAGGGGCTGGGTTCAGCTCACTGAACTGGTGTGAACTGCTAGCAAACTATTACAGTGAAAAATACAATAGTAGTCTTGAGTTTACTCAGAGCTGTTGTATAAATGAATGTCTGTAGAGGAGGAGAAAAGAAAAATGGCTATTAGCCTCCATATCCCCTCCACAGGAAAATGATTGCTATGAGGTCCAGGTCACCTCCTCTCTCTACTCCCCAGCCCTTGGTCAATGATATTGGTGGGTCCCCAATAATATGAAGTAGTCATGGCATTGCAGTTGCAAAGCCTTTCCCAAGCAGAACTATGACAACAAGGTCTGCACTTTGATTTACACAGTTTTTTTTTTTCCTGTAACCGAGCTAAGTGAACTAATTCAGTGTAAATGAGTCTGAAATGGATGTGTAAATATGACTCCATTGTTGCATAGAGGTATTGCATGATTCCAAGTCCCATCTTGTTTGTGCAAGTTCTTCTCTTAGGGGAAAATATTCTTCCGACAAATATCTCCAATATCTAACTCTGCTTGGCTGACTCAAAATGAATAGGCAGATTTATGGTCTCCATCTGGATTCATTTTTAGACTCAGAAATTCTGACTGAAGTCACTGGGAGACCTTTGATCCATTATTAATGCAGGATCAGATCCTTCTGCACGGACAGGATATAACCAAGGGTGAGGAAATGGCAACCTCCCCTTATTTCATCACCCAGCGTGGTGACTCTTTTCTGTGATCAGACACAAACGTGGGGGTTCGGGAAGAAAGGCCGGAATGCTTAGAAGAAAGGTTGCAAACAGAAGATATCCAAATGACAGCTGGAAGAAGGGAACAATGCTGATATAATTGGAGTAGACAAAGGATGTTCACTTTGTGACACATTTTGAGAAACATCCAGGAAAATTTGTGATGCCAAAGCGGGTTCATGGTTCAGTGAAAATGCCATCTTCCGATGGGGAAGTAAGCAGAAGAGGCAGCGTGCTCTCATGAGACAAAGGAACAAAAATAGTTCAGGGTTCCACAGCAGATAGATGTATGCAGGTTCAGATATATTATTATGATAAAAGCCCTGCTAAGTGTGCACAGCACTTTCCTTTGGTGGTTGTTCCACTGAGGAATGACTGCACACCACTGCTGTTTGCTCATGGAAGCGTTTTAATTCCCTCCACAAGCAGCAATGCTCAGATGATCTGCCTCCAGAAGTACCACAGTAGGTACTTATGATCTAGAGACTGTGTTTATTTTGGTGTTTAAACTCCATGATAAGAAGGCATGGTGAGGCCTGTTCACGCCTTGAGCAATGCCTGGTGACATGGGAGATATTTGGATTTATATACTCAAATGCTGGCAGTTCTGCCACGGCAGCCTCATGTAGCAATATGCAATAACAACTGGAGTTCTTGGTTTAAGGAAAAGAGGTTTACACATATGGGTTGGTTTTTTTTTTAAAAATTAATTAATTAATTAATTTACTTTTATTTTAAGCTTTTTATTAGAAAAATATTTCTTTCCTCACTCAGGCTGCAACAATTTCCACAAAGTTTTGAGATCTAGGGAGGAAAATTATAACAGAGTTGAAAATAGAAGCCAGGAGAAACCTTCAGTCTATTTGGTCTGGCCTGACTAACATGTTTGAGATGGCTTATCTGATGATCAGAGGTGTTTATGCTGACAAGTATATGTGCACACACATATATAAAGTAGTGTATGAGCCCTACAAGTAGTCCCATATCATATATGTGTATGTCTGTGTGTGAGTGCAAGCATATATATATTTTAATTTGCTCAAAGGTTCCTTTAATTGGACTGAAATCCTGGGAGAAAGGGTATGTTTGTTATTGGTGGCATGAGCAGCTGAACCTGCCCAGGGGTGAACAGTCCCAGGGAGTGGCTGGAGAGGAAGTGTCCACAAAGGTCTCTTCAGAGGAATAGAAACATTATTCCATGCAACAGCAGGAATTTGCAGTGCTCAGAAAATCACTGCGTACCTGAAATCAAGACTGAAAGCAGGACCTGCCTTTAAGGATGGCACAGGTAGAAAAGGGAGCATTTGGTAAACCCATCAATACCCTTCTCAGTGGCTGAGATTATTTTCTATCTAAAAAGTTAATTCTTTTTTTTTTTTTTTTAATAATACCTGGGGAGTTGAGCATTATTAGGGTACCTGAATAGATCTAGGTACATCCACCTCAATGCTATTATCCAGCTTGGGCCACACAGTACTTTTTGATACAAGTCCAATAGTTTCTATTAAGTAAAGAATCATTTTCATGTGGGCAGTGAACATGTTCTGAAAAGCATCAGGAGGAGGAGAATCTGCCATAGGCCTGCAGAGTACTGACTGGTTTCACTTTCAACACTATGTTCTTTATTCCTAACTGGAATTAGATAGTCTTAAGATCTCAGCCTTTGGTTTGGTTTTTTGGGGTCCTTTTAAATACTTTCTTTGCTAAATTGGTAAGTACTTATGCTACAAGTAACTTCTTCCCAGTAAAGTGCTTTAAAGGTACATTCCGATCTGCTCCTTATCTTGTCCAAAAGAGAGATGAAACTGTCTCTTAGTGTAAGGCATCTTCTCTTTCACTAATATACATTTTTTTTGTGTTCTGGCTTTAAAATGTAAGTATTAGATCTGTATATAGAACCCTGGAATATATCTCCTCAGTCTGATCACCAGAGTATATTCACTAGCCCTGCTCCTGCTGACAGACCTTAGTTGCATCCAAAGATGGTATAAGTGGGGGATTTTTCCACAGAGATCAGGCTGAACTGCTGTTCACTGTGATAGAAAATATTTAACAGAGATACAACCCTGTTGTAGCAATTCTAGGAGCCATATGTGACTTTTATTTCTTGATCCTCTTACTCAAGAAATTAAATAATTGCTATAAAAAGTTATAGTAGTTTAATAAACCTATTTTAGATAGTGAAACTACTATAAATATATATTTATTAAAAGCAAAAGCAATGATCATGTGGTATGTTTTGGCAAGAGCTTTGGTATGTTTCTGTTGCTTGACGTAAACCTGTATTTTTTCAAAGAGTTATAGATGTAATTTGCATTATTATTATGGCACAGCACAGGCTCTGGTGGTTTGATTTGCCAGATCTCAGACAGCCCCAGAAGAGCCTGCTGGTTGTTCACTCAGCTAAGTGGATTCTTCCATGAGGTGATCCTCTGTGTCAGCTTGCCCTCTGAGAAGTGTAGCACATTTTGTTTTACTGCTGAACCAGCAAGGCTTTGTGTTTTGAGCAAAGGAATGCCCTCAGCCATGGCGTTAAAAGTTTTGCATGATGGTGCTTTTACCCTGGAATGTGTTCTGCAAACTCTTTCCAGAAGCAGAACTCTTTCTTTTAAAAGGGAAAATAACTTCTGAACATCCCATCTTTCACACAAAATCTTAAGCTAGTTGTTACTCACAAGTAACATAGAGGTTTTGGTGTCCTAACTTAGGTATCCATTTAAGTGCTGCTTTTTCCTTTAATAAATAGTCCAATATCCATTGGCTCCTTTGTTAGACTGGAGAAAAATACATTCTTTACGCTTCCCTTCTCTTTTATAAACTAGCTGTTGCTGGCATCACTTTGAGTATTTTGAACTTTCCATTGTGACAGAATACTGAAGCTTTTCAGTGGAGGTGCCTGCAGTACAGACTGAGGAAGATTTGACTGAATAAATTCTCTCGTGGGACACACATTTGGTAGAGGGTGCTATTTAATTTGCACTATTATTAAAGTGACATTAGCTGTGTCAAAAAACAGCACACAATATATCTAATTTGGGGAAAAGCTATCCCTTTAATTTCTTTAATGCAGTTTGTCTGTGCAGGTGCACAGGGTGCTTCTGTGCGTGTCATCCTCACAGAACTGATCTCTTGGTATGAAATATTTGGCTCCAAGTGGCTTAGAGCTGAAAAACCAAGTAAATCTCTTGCTAAACCAAAAAGTAATAGTTTGAAAACAGCATTTTTTCATTCTAATCTCCACATTTGACCTTGAATATGCCTCTAAGTCAAGCAACATCCTTAAGAGGTGGTGTCAGGATGTAGGTTTATTTCTCATGATGACATTCTCTAGGCTGCTCTCAGCTGTATTTCTGTGTGGTAAGCCAAACTTATCCTTGGAGTAAGACCATTTTAGTCAACGGATGCATTTGGCCCATTAACTTTAGCCTGCCATAAAGTCAAGGGCAAAAGGATATTCTTATGCAAAGCAGAATCACTGTAGATGTGCTACTAATCACTGGGGATTAGAATGAAGATATTCCTGTCTTCAGAGGACCTTCATATGGCTTTTCAGCTTTATTTATTTATTTTTTTAATAGCAAAATTATAAGGAGTTCTTTCTCTCATTTCTAAGGAGAAATCATAGTTTAGTCTATTAACATGAAGTAGTGAAACTTCATTAGAAATGCAGTTATTTCCTAAGTCTTTTAGTACTTCTGTGTGTGTGATTGCTAAGCAATGGTAGTTCCAATTACAGTGTCATAAACTGTCTATGGGCAAAATGGTAGATTTTATGTGAACTTTCCAGTCTTACTGTTTGGGCTTGGACATTCTTTCAAACCTTTCTATTTCAAAGGAAAGTAAGTTCAAAATATCTGTGTAGGACTGGACCCCATTCACCTTAATCTTGTAAGTAGATGACAGGGAGTCATTGGGAACACTTGGTGGAATAGGATGACATCAATTATCCTTAGGGTCCTGAATCTAATTTTAAGTGTCATTTTATATTATTATTTTTATAATATGTAGCATTGTGTCTGAACAAAACTACTAATATCCTTCCAGTATTCTGAAGACCCCGTGACATACATAAATTAAAGGGATTTTCTCCTTCAAAATTAACACTTCTTACAAAA
>WEKY01048187.1:262465-272597 GCA_013390045.1 Picathartes gymnocephalus
ATAGGTATATATAAATAAATGAGAGCAAGTGATTTCATTCATAAAGAAATGCAGCTCATCACTATATTTAATTACAATGTTCTGAACTGAAATACATAGCCAGTGGGAATAGGCCTATTGATTAAAAACTAGGGTAGCTTCTGTTTAGTCTGTTGGAGTCTCTTCCCTTTTCTTCCCAATTACTGTGTGTAGGAGAGGTCAGTCTGATTGCATTATAAAATTAGGTTAAGAGACAGTATTTCTGTCACTGAATTGCATGAGATCCATTTCTTCAGAAAAGACACAGAATAATTTAACTCTAAATTCAGAGCTTTAACACAGACACAGAATAATTTAACTCTAAATTCTAAATGCTGTGCCTGGCATTAAGAGTTTTTATTTTATCCTTCAAGTTCCTTATTGCAAACCCAAAGATGCCTGAGAAACAAAGAACACTACAAACTAATATTCATATGAGTGTAAATAGTCTGGTTTGTGTGATGTATTCGCCTTCCATTTGAGGGAAATTTGCTATGGAAATTAAAATGGATGTTTGGGGAGCATAAAGAAGTCAGAGGAGCATCATGAGTATTTTATAGGCACGGATCTCATAATAGTATTTGAGAATTATATCGCTTCTTGGGGACAGCATCTCTTATCTAACAGCCTTGTTGTGCTCTCTGAGCATCGCCAGCAGGGAGAAAAGTGGGCTGGGAGCTGCTGAACTCCATGGACATGGATTGCTGCATGTCTTTTCAACAGGTGACTCCTTTGTGCCAACTGTTTTTGTTTTATATTGCAGTAAGGTTTGTACTTGTCTGATGAAATATGCTAATTAATGAAACACAGCAGTGTTGGTATATTAATAAATAGTATAGTAAGATTTCCCAAGAAGATTTTACTTGATGCTGGTTCTCAGTGATTTATAAATTGATAAAAAACCGGAGCTGGAAAGGAACTTGAAGGGTCATTCCCTCTGTGCTGAGACTGGAACTGTCCTACTTCAGGCACCCTGAGAGATGCTTTGTCAGGTCTGTTCGTAAAAATTGCCAGCAGGAGGACTTAGGGGCCCACCCAGGCAATGTGCCTTTACACTTGGGAAAAAAAAGCTTTCCTTGGGAGCTGAAATTTCCTTGGTGCAATTTAAGACCATCATTTTTGTCCTCTCCAAAATGGATAAGAAGAACAGTTTATTTCTCACTTTTTTTCATAGCAACATTTGACATAATAGAAAGCTATTATCGTGTCACCTCTTAGTCCTCAGTTCTCTAGGCTAAACAAACCTGGTTCTGTCTGTACTCTCCCAAGGGTCATGTTTGTCAGAATTCTGATTATTCAAAAACATTTGGTGAAACTTCCACTGCCTTTGGAAACTGAGTTACCTCTGCACTGTAAAAACCTTATATTTGCAAAGCATCCAGGCTTAAATGAGCAATTTTTACATAAATGCCTTGTAATCCATGCTCATGTCTAAATGTGTTTGCTTAAAAGTAACAACAGTACATCTTAGCCATGACCTCAGGTATCCACACTGGTGGGAGCACTCAGCCTTTGACTTGTGGTCTTTAGAAACCTACGTGGGACAGATGGGTATCTGGAACACTCACGTGACTTAGCATCTGCTGGTGAATAAAGGTTGTTATAAAGGCATGAAATAAAGCAGGGAATGTGTTTACAAGTACTCAACCAGTGCTGCATGTTTGGTAGTGTACAGAGTTACTTGAAAAAAAGGCTGAAACATTTACAAAAAAAATGTCCTTACTCTCCTTGAGCAATTAAGAAAATTTAAATGTTTCTGCCATCTCTGCTAGGATATGCAGAGCTGAATGAGGAAAGAGTATTAAATAAGATCACTCATCTATAAGACAAAACACTGATGACAATGGTAGAACTTCTCTTCAGGTTATTTTACCATTCCTTTCATTCCTCTGCAGTATTGAGATATTCATCTAAGCCAACCACTGTACAGTGCCTTTTTGAGTAGTAAATAAGAGCTTTTAGAGTTCAAATAACCTAATCATATTTAGATATCTATTTCTGGATGAAATGAATTGCTGCTGAACTGCTTTTTCCCACTCCATTAAATTTAACTGATTCTAGGTGACTAATTCAAATGAGTAGACTCTGCCTAACTTGCCAACCATGTCCCTTAATGGGATTTTCTTCAGATCCTCAAGGATCTAGGGCAGAAAGTCCATGTTTTGGCCTCTTTAAAAGCAAGCAGTGAAAAGATGATGAGCAGTCACTGGGAACTGCGTTGTGTGGCTCCAGTGCTCAGCAGGTGGCGGATCTGACGCTGGCACGGCTCCAAGGGGAAAGCTGCCATGGGTGAAACACAGCTCCAGACAGGGGAACTGTACTATCTCTTTCCAAAGAGAACGGGAGCAAGAGTCGGAAGCAAAGATGAATAAGAGAGACCTTCAAAGACTCTTCAGAGGAAGACTTAAGAAACTGCTTTGGTGGAGACAGCAGGAGAGACGCCAGATGTTTGGGAAAGAGCACTGTGAAGATAATCAGACAAATGCTCCTGTTTAACCAAGTTCCCCAGGCAGAGAAGTCGTAAAGAGGAGCATGTAGGAATAAAGAGGAATAGGTAGGAATTTCCTCTGAACTTCTACTGACTTCTGAGTATTAGCAGAAGATCTGACTCTTTAGACTTCAGGTGTATTTACAGGTCCTGGAGAGGAAGAACTGGAACAGAGATTGCAAATGAGGGATATACACAGTGTTCTCTGTTCTTTTTAGGGAGGAGTGGGAGTCTCTTGAGTTTGTACTAAAATGACTGCAAAGTGACAGAAGAGATGGGATCTCTGTGCTAGAGGTGGAAGACTAATTGATTCAAGTTCAGCTGAAAGTTTGGAAATTACCCAGATAGCTAGAAGAAAAATTGAAACTCCTATGCTATAGAAGGGGCAACAGCCAACAATAATACCTTTGTCCTAAAGCCTGAGTTCCATAAATCATCCTCCCTCAGGAGCAGCCTTGGAGAGTAGTGGTTGCTGGGAGCTGGCTCTAAGGTATGACTCTTTCCACGTTGCTTTTTTCCCCTCCTGTCTCTGTGGTGCTGATTATGTGTATCTTCAGTCAGTTGCACTGTACTTTGTCTGAGCTCAAATATCTGGTCAGATAGTATGGACTGAAGTCAGAGCCCTGCCCATTCCTTCTTGCTGATGCTCTCTGGAGATACAGCAAGTTCAAGAGCAATTGTATGTCTACGTACGTAATTCTGACTCAAGACAAGCGTTCTTGAACTCCTACCAACTACAACTGATAATTTTTTACCAACAAAAATGGGGTAGGTCCCACTTATCTACATCACTTTTTGGTATTAAAGTACAACTTTATTCAAATCTTATGTGCGACTTGGAAGAAAACTTTGTTCCAGTTCTGGCTTGTTAATATATTTTAATTGGTAAGGGTATGACACAGAAATTTTTCTAAGTT
Source organism: Picathartes gymnocephalus (assembly GCA_013390045.1). NCBI lineage: Eukaryota > Metazoa > Chordata > Aves > Passeriformes > Picathartidae > Picathartes > Picathartes gymnocephalus. Next base: position 265,889 of record WEKY01048187.1, read on the forward strand.
TTGGATTGCTACCTTTCTCAACCTAATAATTGGGTAATAATATCGAATCTTCAGCTAAGTATGAAATCAAAGCACAGATTAACAGATTCATCAATGGTACTCTAAATCCAGGAAATCTTCATGGAGTAGGAGTTTGTGGTTGATCCCAAAATGTGCTTCAAGCTGCAGAAGCAGTTAAGTAATAGCTTGTATTATGTCAGGGTTGATTTACAGAGGGACTTTCCTCTGAGTCAAACCCTGGGCAGAGATCAGTATCCAGAGCTACCCAGTACTGTGTTAACCTAATCCTGTCCTTGGCTCAGGAAATCTCTGAGTATTCTGTACAAAATGGACAAGTGAGACTGACAACAATCTGTCTAAAAATAAATGAAGGTCAGTGGTGATGTCATCGTCATTGAGATCATCGAGGTTACAATCCCTGCTCCAGTCAAAGACACGATTTGAACAGGCCTTTCCCACATTGCAGAGATGTATTCCAGTCAAACTAACAGAGGCAAACAGAAATAAGGACCAATTCCTACTCTTCCTGGCAGAACAAGTAGGAGGAGTGTGGAACATTCCTGAAAGGAAGCGGGGCAGGATGCCTATATCCTTGCATGTTTTCAGGAATATTTCCTGCTTCAATGTGCCTAAGAGCCTACTGCCAGCACCTGCAAGGTTCAGGTTTTAGGTTGAATCTTAATTTAGTTGCCTTTAAAATCTGAGCTGACACCTGTTAGCTGGAAGTCCTTTGTTGTCCAGACTTTTGTGACCAACACTGACCTGTTGGTGCTTATGGTGTAGCTTCACAGACACAGTCTGAGCTCAACAAGTCCCTGCCTTTCCCTGCCTTATTACTGGCCCCTCAGTACAGCTAGGAGTGATGCTGAATTTCCTCAGGAGCAACTGAAATGCCCTGTTCTGTCCTGGGTCAGAAGGATGATCAAAACCTGCCCATGTATCAGCACATTTAGGTAACCAAGGAGGGATAGGGACTGGAGATGAGAACGGAGCTGGTGGAAAGGGTAGAGGGAGTGGCAGGTCTATAAACAGGCCTTGCCATGGATGTCCAAATGTCATGGATGTCCAAATTTCACAAAACCACACCTTTAAGTGCAGGGTGTTCTTATGTTGCTATGGACTGTGAAAAAGTCAGGTGTAGATTAAGGTGCTTTTGCCTCATGGTTTCATTTTCACCCTTCCTTTCTTGGCTCTTCTCATGCACATATCTTCCCACAAATTTTCCTTTCCTTCATCTCCAATTACAAGTATTTTCAAACTAATTAAATCACAACACTTCTATTTTATGTTTTAGCAATTTGAGGCAGAGCTGATTAAAGGATAGGTATGCAAGGACAGCACAAAATTTCTCCATGTATCTATCCTGCAGTCTCCTCTGTAGCAAGTTTCCCTTCAGATGTTTTACACAGTTCACTGATGCACATGGAAAATTATGTTGCTGTAGTTAATAACCTTATTTTTTTCTATTAAATTTATAACCCTTACCGGGAATTAGATGTGAATAAGCCACTTGATGTTTTTGCTCTGATTATAAAATCCATATGTTTCCTGAGGTCTCCAAGTCTTGCCATTTAATCTGACTATAGTGATAATCGTTTTTTGGGAAAACGGCTACCTGGTGAATAACCAAGAAATTTATTACTGCCTAAAACTATAGAGGACATACTTGTTTTTGTTGAAAGCTTAGCATTTTCTGAGATAAAAGACACATGCCCAAGTGCTTGTACTCAGTATTTTTTGCAAAATCCATGCGCTTTTCAGGGTTGTTTTTTGAGTTTTTAAACACATTCTGACATTGTTGTTTACCTTTAACACATCTGATTTAAGTGGTATTTGAGGGCATTGCATTCAGGTCTTTTGCAGAAATAATGACTAGAAAAAACAAGTGTCTTCCAGTGTGTGTCAGCAACTTTCTAATATAATACCTATCCTTGTTCACTGGTGCATTCTTCTTTCATGCAATCAGTGGTGCAAAGTCCAGTAGGAGGCCAGTCCTTAGTGGTGTATTCCAGGGGTCAGTCCTGGGTCCAATAGCATTTAACATCTTCATAATGACCTGGATTGATGGGGAAGAAGCTCTATCTGTACTCAAAGCTGATTCTATTAATGCATTTTCCCTTGTTCTAGCAAACTTACTTGTGTTTCCAGATGCTCATTGTTTTATTTTCCAAGTTCAATCCTATTGTAGGAGTCAATTATTTCTACGTCCTCTTTGCTCTACTTAATTCGCAAAATGATTTCATGAGACCATTAAAAATTGTGCAATATAAAAATTAAGGGTTTTCACATCCAAGTCTTTGCCTAATATATCCCATGGTTCTGTGTTCAGCAGGACATTCTTGTAACCTATAGATAAAAAAAAAGAATCTGGGGTTAGCTGTGGTTGCAAAAGAGGAGCTTGGATCTCTCAAACACATCAGAGCATCTTGGTTAAAGGTCAAGGTAGTTTCAGGGTGTTACTGTATGTGTGTTTGTTAACCAGGGTACAGCTCAGAGTAAACAGCTTATTCTCTAAGCTCCTGTCCTCGTGTGTTTCCAGCAGAAGAGTCATGTGAGGGCATTGGGCTTGGTGGACCAAACGCTCAGTTAATTCTGGTGGAGCATCCTCATGCCATCTTGTGTGCAATTTTTAAACTGCATCTCTGTTGTTGCTTTCAAGAACAACTCCAAACTGACTGGTGAGTGCAGCTACTAATCCCGACTAATTCTTTTTACCTTCTGTTGTTAATTGATTACTCTAATGCAGGGAAAGTCTCTTAAATCTAAAGCCCTGCTAAATGCTTGTATAATTTAAACAATGATGCTTTCCTTTCCTCTCTTCCTTTCCTAGTCTGGTTAATTTAGAACAATTTTAGAACAGAATCTTCTCTAGCTGATTTTCCTTCAAATCTGACTCATTTTGAAACTAGTTGATTAACCTGATAAGCTCTATAGGCACTTTATCTCAGCCTGCTTCTGCTGGGAGAGAGGTGCCTTTGGGTTGCATGGTGAAGAAAGCCTGTCACTTCTTGGCTTTGGCAGGACTCTTATCAGCTACTGATGAAGGCGGTGTGCATTGAAGATCCTTGTCAAGTCTGTTCTTAAAAATCTTTGTCATAACTTCTGGCTCTTCTTGAGCTACCCATATTTGGCCAAAATCCTTTTCATGTTGTACATACCCTTGACTTGTCTTGAATCTTGTCCACTTCTTGGCAAGTTTTGCTTTAGATGTCTTGTAGCTGTTTTTCATATCTCTGTTTCGTGATTTAGCCAGTCAAGGCAAAAATATTTCCTCTGCTACCTCAAGCAGAGGCTGCTTTCATCTGTTATTTTCATAGTATTTGAGCACTCATTGAATTATTCTCCTTATTTACCACTAGTAGCATCATTGTGTATGAATGGTGCTTATGGAATGTTATGAGAAATGTTAATCAGTATAGATTCACTGAGTGAGGGACCAGACCTATGCTATTTTCCTAACCAAAAATGGGAACTTGGAGTTATCAAGGTGACAGTTCCTGTCGTTGTTTCTTACCTCGACTGAGGTGTAGATGGGAGGGCAGGGGGCAAGGGAATTTGCAGTAGGGAAAATAGGAAAAGTAAGGGTGGTAAAGCAAATCCCTTTGGCAGAATGTATTCCCTCTGCTGCACTCCTCCAGTTTGTCTGCTCTTTTGTCCTGTGTATTAGCAGGCACAGAGTTTATGAAAGGCAAATCCATCCACTTCTGTCTCTGAAAGTCATCTCATTCTTATCTCCCCATTGTGACCTATTATCCCTACTAACATCAGCTGAGCTGAGTGTTCACCACCGTTAACTAAGTATTATATTCATATAAGTCAAACAGAGGAGGGTATCACAAACTTTCAGTTCAGAGTATGTTTTTTCCTTTATGTCTTGCAGTTAGAAGGACATCAAGTTATCATGCCAAGATCTGGCATCTACCCTTTGTCAAGAAGGCTGTTTCTGCTAAAGGCCTCTGTCATGAACTGGCTGCCATAGGGAAGTTTACTTCTGAAAACATCTGAAAGTGGGGTGGTGGCAGTTGTTGTTTGGCAATGTTAAACCAAGGAAACCAGATAGCAAATATCACACTGGCTGAACACATCAACTGCAAAAGAGGGGAAGGAAAGTACATGGAGGAAAGAGGGTATTTGTAACACCCCGTTCAGCTGAAATGCAGCAGTGCATCCTCCCTTCAGTCTGTAATGCTGAGAGTCAGCTGTGCTCTCACACTCACTCTGAATGGAGTTTTAACTAAAGAGATTGCCTCACAAATCAGCGAGACTCCCAGGGCAAAATCCAGAGCAACTCTTTAAAAATACATTTCAAAGTGATCAAAGATGCATGTATCTTACATTGTTCACCAGGGAGGAGTCTTTCAGTAGCAACCAGAGTTAATGCAGTCATGAACTTGAGCATCTTTCAGCAACTGGCTCACATTTTGCTGAGATTATCATCCCATGAAACCTCTTTCCGAGCAATTCCTCAACCAAGCTCAGGAGCTGGAGAGCAGCCATTACATCTTCATCCTTCCTCTGGTAAAGCAGTAGAACATTTACCAGTGTATACACAGCTGAGAAATGCAATTTGACTGGTACATTAAAGGTATTTGGTGATCTTTAATCTTAGCATAACTGCTGCCCATCAGGGGTGCAGTAATGTGCTTCACAAAGCGCACAAGAGAAGACAAGGCCCTTAATGAGTTTTGGCTGAGCTGGGCACGTTTTGCACAGTGTTGTTCAAATTGTCTCAGGCTTCCTGCCAAGTAATGCAGAAGAAAATGCCTCAGAGTATGCTAGCTGTCTATCACCCTCGCAGAAAGTTTTCTCAAAGACAGTCTTTGATTTGTGAGTCAACCACTATTAAGTTAGTGTCAAAACCCTCTCTGGAGGCAACAAAATGGAGCACAGTTCTGCAGTTACTTCTAGCATCAAAATATTCATCTTGAACTTAAGGTTCTAGGTTATTTTTACTGCCCTCAGTCTCTGGAAGCAAGAAAGGATTTGTGGGGTGAGTTGCGTGGCGTAGTTTCTGAAATGATGGGAATAAAAGCTGGGGAATGAACAAGAGCAAAGGTTGTGACTGTTTTGTCACTGACCTTATTTAAGGAAATAAGAAGGGCTCTGTTTTCACAAGGGAAGGCTCACACTGTAGGCTTCTAACTTGACTCCCTTGCACATACTGGCACATTTCTCTGGTGTGAATGGCAAGGTTGCAGAGAAGTGCCACGACCCCCCTCTGGTTCCACTACTCTAAACATGTGCTAAACATGGCAGGTAGGACTGGTCGGGGCAGCTGGTGATGGCATTTTGGCTCTCCATGGGGCCCAGGGACTTTGCATTGTGCCTGTGAGAAAGGGACACTAATGTTTAGGGAAAATGCCAGGGAATCATCACAATAGCTGCCCAATACAGCCCCCACATAGGGGCTGAGTAGTCATGACAACTGTAGTTATCAAACATTAGCATGGGACAGCATTCAAAAACCATTTTGCAGGCTTTAAATAACTTATCAAGCTGCAGGCTGGCAACTGTGGAGCTAGTACATGACAAAAATACACCTTCTGACTTTGAGGAACTGACAAAAAGGACACTGAGCCACAGGTGATCTCTAAAGATTCAGCCTAATTGCAAAGGATATGCATAACAATGCTATAAGTGGAAGCTGACTGCTCAGGAAATTCAGTTACTCTGCAGAGTAATCTGGGTCTCTGGGTAGTGTATCAATAAATACCTGCTTGAGATCTTCAGCGAGCCAAGCTAGAGACTAAGGATTTGTAATGATACCAGCAGGATATAGGCTCTCAAAAAGGCCTTCACACAGCAGCCTGATAAATTTATTGTCTGAATTTCCAAAAAGGCTTTTAGAGCTTTGCCTCATCTGAGTTTGCATTGTTATAAGTATTTAAGTGTTCATATGGTTTGAAGTAATGGATTTGGAAATGAAGACAGGAATTGAATGCTGTGATTAAATTTGTAGGGCAAAAAGAAGCAGAAATCATACTTCTAGTGATGGAGAGCTCCTTGGATATTGCTTCAGAGTGGGCTCATGTCCACTTGCCAGGAAGTTTTCATCTCTTACCTCCATCACTTTTCTGACACGGTGTTCTTCATTTCTTATCTTTCCTCATTCGCCCCTGATTCCTGTTCTCAGGCTTGTACCACTTTCCTTCCACTGCAGTTTTTCTTTGTTCTCCACACTCCCTGCAGTGCAAACACATAATGGAGTTACTGTGCTTGACAAATTACATGGCACCAGCTGTGCCACCACTGTGCATTCCTGGCTGACAGCAGATACAAAGGTAAACCTCTGCCACGTGTGGGAACACAGAACCAGGAGTTGCATCAGCACAGCTGGAATGAAGTCAGAAGTCTGCAGTCCTGGGTTCCTATGTGGCAGCCTCAGCTCAGACAGCGCAGCGTGGAAGTCAGCATAGCTAACAAAAAGCTGTAGCTGTAGTAGCCTACACAAAGTACGAGCTGCTGAACTGGCATCTCAGGCACCTCAGACCTTCCTCTCAATCCCATAATCTCTAGAAAGTCTCTAATTCATCATATTTTTGTTCCCAGTTAGCTCTATCTGGGCTCCTAGTGCAATGAGAGAGATACACTTGTACACATCCAGTCCAGTCTCTGTTTCAGTTGTTCCCTGGGGAGGCAGCTCCTTCAAGAGTATTGGCAATAACATTTTTTCAGCTGTGGGTTTTTCTAACAGGAAAAAAAAAAAAAA
>WEKY01048187.1:272627-302414 GCA_013390045.1 Picathartes gymnocephalus
AGAAAGAGGAACAAGAGAATCCTTCCTTCAGGATCTTTCATTCTTGCCTCCCAGGGCAAGCAGCACAGCTCTAGGACTCTTGTTTTTCCTTGTCTTGAAGTGATTAAAGTAGGAGTGGCAGTGTGTTTCCAGAGGACTGGAGAATGTTATGAAGATTGTGCTTGCAAGGGACCGTCAGTGTCACATTAAGATGAGTCTGTGACACAATGAATGTCTCATGCACTGCATGGGACAGAGGGCCTTACTTTTACTTTAGTGAAAGTTGCTAACCCACTGAGAAAACTAGATGTGTGTTCATGAAATGAAGCTTCTGAATTACTCCATGAAAATTCTTCCAAACTATTGCCAATCCCATTTTCAGATGCAGTCATGCCCAGCCCCTCCCTGTATTTACTGTTTCAATGTTTTTTGAATTTGGCCTCAGGGTTTCACATCAGCATGCACCCTAGCTATGTACACATAAGATTTTCAATCTTTTCCTTTCCCCACTACTTGTGATTTCAAGAGATTTTAAATGTGCATTTGGTATGCTTTCTGACCTTGACTTTGGAGCATTCAGGCCAAGCACTCAATCATTACCTTATAAGTTCATACCCTTGACATACCATGAGTAATTGATCTCAACTCTCAATTATTATGTTAAGCTTATATGGATTTAGAAGGATGAGATCCTTCCTAATTAACCTCAAGTTTTTTGATAAGATTACACTCAAGATTGACACTGACAGCTCATAATTTATGTGAATTTTAAGGAAGCTCTTCATAAATTTCCAAGCCAGGACTACGGTGTTACTACAGAAATAGCTTTCAGAATGCACTAAAAATGCTGAAAATGGGAAAGTGTTTTGTAAGCAACTCTAACAGGGGTGGAAGTGGTGTTACACCCACAGGGGACAACGTTTCAAAGAACCCAAGGGAAGAACCTAAATGGAAGGCTGTTTTTCATGGTAACTAACATGAGCTAAATTTTATTGATCAAAACAAATAATGGAAAGGTAACATAAGAGGCAAATCTGCAGGTAGTAAAACCCACGGAGCCTGATTCTCATGGGCTGGGTTCTTGGTGGTTGGATTCACTTGAACCTAAACAGGTCTTAAATGAAAGCCTTGCTTTGGGGTGCATCTTGTAGTGTTTCTGATGTGACCTCTGCTGCAGCCCAGCAGGTAAATTTGCTTATGGCCGTCCCACTGAACAGTCCTCTCTCCAACCTGCTGCTGTGCCTTTGTTTTTTTTAAGCTTTAAGTCTTTCGTAGTGCTGTCCTTTTTCTAGTGTTGTTCTGTGGCTTCCGGGGAATCAGCTGCTCAGGGTCAGTCCCCAGTTAGCATCATTCTATTAAGGCCAATGAGGGTTGAATGAACACAAAGTCAACCAATCCTTGCTAATTCGCACCAGCTAAGAGTTAGCTGTAAAAATGTAACAGTTTTTAAAATGCATATTTAAATGAATTGATCTTGTTACTGTTCTGAGTAACTATTTTACTAAAAGTATGAGGAGCTGTGGGCTGCCTGGCTGTTATACACCAACAGGATCATATTCCTGCATGACTTTGTACTTACATGGATTCCAAAACAGGAGGAAATGTTGTTAGCAATGTGACTGAAATAGATGATGCTCTGTGACACTGCAAGGAATGCAGCATTTTGTATGGAATGGGATGAATGAGTGCAGGCACTGAATAAACTAGGGGGAAATTTCAGCAGCTGATTATAGAAGAGCTGCAGGTACTGTCCTACAAACTTGCTTTGTGAAGCAGGACATCAGTGTTCTGATAGGGAGGAACTGATATGGACTCAGGTAAAATGGGAATTTTCATGTAGTGTCATTTTTATTTGAGATTGATTAGTCTGACCTTCACTATCTTTCTAAAGACAGTGCAGTAAGTTTTGTTGGCTTTTTTCCCCTCTGGTCTCACTGAGATTAGAGCATGGATTGGCAGATAGACCAGCCTCATGTGCTGCAGAAAATGCAGCAGAGAATATCAACTCAGAAGCACTGGGAGAAGACATTTAAACCCTTCCACATCGATGTTGATAAGCAGAGCTGTTGATGGACAGCTGTTTGCAACGTTATGGTCATATATTTGTAGACCTAAGGGAATCAGATACCAATGTCCTCATAACTGCTAGCCTGGTAATTAAATATGACAGTCTTATCATACAGTATTATCAGCACTTTGAAAGTATGTCTTGAAGACAGAGATACAATAGTCCTCTACAGTTCAGCACCAGACAGCAAAACATGTTTAGCATGAAAGATAAATTTTGAGATTCCAAATATATAGGGTTAAGACCTCGATAATGGAAGGTAAAGTAATTTAAAAAATGTTATATACCGAGAAAGATAAATGTGTTAGAACTGTTACAATGACCCTGCAACAGACCCAGAAGGATAGAACTCCAGGAAGGGTAGTGATGCCATTCCCTTTAAGGGCTGGTTGCTGTTCTCCATAGTTTTACTGATTAGTATCTTTCTCAGTGAAGACTTCCACTGAAATTAATAGGATTAAATGTGTTGGCATAGCCTGATCCTTGAAATTTTAAGAATATCTACAACATTGCCAGTTTCTGACTGCGCAAGTCCATTTTGCTGTCACATTTGAGTGTATCACTGCTTTTTTTTTCCCTTTTTCTTCCTTTCTTTTTTTTTTTTTTTAAGCCAGTTCTGGTTTTACCACTACAGAGTCTCTGCAAGCAGCTTTGTAAACCAAATATGTCACTTAAGTGAACAAAAAAATCAATAGCATACAAAATTCTGGGAAACCCATTCTCCAGGAAACATACATCTATATTTTATCTTCTTGACTTCAATTATCAGCTTTGCCAACTTCTGCTAGAGACACTTTCCTGGCTCTTCAACTCATTCCTCATCAATCCCTGATGCTCTCTCTATTTTAAATGACTGTGTAGTTCGTCTCCCTCCTACTTTTCAGCTGATACTACCCACTTAGATTTTGACAGCCATTCTCATCCTTAGTTTTACTCTGCTTATAAGGTGTTGCCACTGATTTTGATGGCAAAATACTGTGATTATTTCTATGTATGCTGAATAGGTAGCAATCCTTCCTAGCAGACGTAAGATAGCTTTAGTTGAGCAAAGGTATTGCTGCCTTACTGATTAAACTGCTGTGATCAAAACCTGTGTGTAAAAGCACCTTCTTGTCCACACGTGAACAAGAGCTGGATTTCAGCTAAATCTCTTCCTCCTGAGCTGTGCTTTTTGATTTTAATGGCATTTATTGATGTAGCAAAAATGGCAATCATCAGCCAGTTTTGAGGACAGCTGTAAGAAAACCAGTGTCATTTACCCATTCCAGTTTATTTAACCGAACTGGCTCATCCGAAAACGTGATTGTGAGAGTTGTGAGGGAATCAAAGCCTGAATCCTTTCTGGAATAGAACCTCGAATGGTTTAAAGAAGCACTGTGCCTCCCTCGTCTGCAGTAGACTTGCAGAAACTGGCGTCTGCACACGTTCTCTTTTGTTGCTCATGTGGATGGGGAAATTCCTTGGGGGTAAAAAAATCAGGTTACCAATTTAACTGCACAAATGTGCTGCTGAGCTAGGGACTGTAGTTTAGTAGGAAATATTTAAAAATGTCACTTCATTGGTGTTTTATTAAAAGGTCATCTGGCACCTTAAATAATAGGTGATTTCTAAAGGCAGTATGTGGAGATGAAACAGATACTGGACATGGAACATGCACACCTACGTGTTATCTTATTTCCCCGGGTGGGCCCATTATAATATTTGTGAAATGAGTATTCTCCCTGGGTTTTTATCATCATTTGCCCAGCTTAATTAAGTTTTTTAAGGTCATTAAGTGGCTTTCTTGACATGCTTAGGAAAGCCCTGACACCAACCCTGTCAGAATAGTAGATCTGCATCTTTTCAAGCCAGCAACCCAGGTATCTACAGAAGACAGACAAGGCTTCTCAACTGTTCAGAGGCTGATGGTGATCTTAAAAAGTGGCTGCCTGAACTACTTTCTTGTTTCATTTTCTGTAATGAGTTTCTGATTTTAATTTGGCAGAAACATAAAATTCAGCCGATGGGCCATGTCTAAGACTCTTGACACAGACATCTTTATCTCCCTCAGTTTTGGAGTTGTTCATTTCCTCCTCAGAATTACAAGGCCTCCTTACAGAACGGGTCTTGGAAAAGGCAATAAGTGTTATCAAAAGTCTACCTGCAAAAGGCAATAAGTGTTATCAAAGTTATACCTGAAGAATAATATACTATACTGGCCTCAATTAGAGAATAGGCAGGAGTTTATTTCTCTTCAGAAGAAGCATTTCTTCCACCCCTTACTTATGAGCAGGAACAAAATTGCTGTTTCATCTCCCTCGTGGAATCTGTGATATATAAGGCATCTCAAAGGAAATTTACATCAGCCTGTTATGACTTTATACCTCCCCCATCAAATAATGGCCTTGAGCATGGAACAGAGACCTGAGGGAAATATGACAGAGAAGGAAGAGAGCCAAGCAATTAATAATATTTATAATACTTCCTACATGCAATAACCTATGATAAGGTTAGTTCCTTTTTTTTCCCCTTCATTATTTCTCTGCATAAAAGTTGCTGCATGAAGTCAGTACAAATAAGTGTATGGAAAAAGGATGGAAAAGACTTGTTTCAGGCTCTGTGTGTGTGTGTGTGTGTTCTGATTTTGGTAGAACTTTAGGTGTTTCTGGATTATAGTAGAAATCAGGAAAAAGTAGAATCAATTTAATTTATACTGTACACTATGAATACCCAGGGAATCCCTGTGCTTAGTGATATCTAGGTCTTGCACAGATAAAAGTACACAACAGAAAACGTGGGTATTTTTCTGGCACAAGATCACTTTGCTTAAATAAGCTCAAAGAATTGGAAGAGAGATATAATTACTCTGAAATCTATGTAAGACAAAAAGAACTGTGTGAAAAAATATTTTGTGTGTTCATTGAGGGGTAATTTGCTCAGGTGTAATTAATGAGTTACCAGACCACCCCACACATAATACTGAAAGAAAGAGATGGTAAGAAAAATAAGAGGGATCACAAGAGTGTGTTACTTTGGCTGAGACGAGTTAAGGAAGGTGCTGCTCAGCATAGCAGGGCCAGAGGCTGGCTTAGAGGACAGAGCTGCTGATGGAAAAAGTCAACATGTCAAGTTGCACTCCTAAGTGGAGCTGATTTTATGGTGGGCTTTTCACACAGGTGACATTACCTAGTTTTTAATTACTGCAGACAGAACGTCTTAACATAGATTCACTGGAGGACATATCAGTTGTCATTTTGTTGGTTCCAGTAAGTGCTCCGAGGTCCCAGTTGTTACTGCCTGTGAAACATGCTTTGTAAATCTTATCCTATGTGAATATCCTTGGCTATTGATTCTTCTGTGAACTTGGCAGTCCTGTCAATAAAAGGGAAAAAAAAAAAAAAAAGAAAGCATTAAAGGAAAATCAGTGTCCTTGCCTTATGCAGTAACCTGAACAGTTCTTGGGAAAGAGTCCAGTACAGGCACAGTAGCATGGTTAATTAAAGCAGTAACATCATTAGTATACTAATTTGGGAGTGTGTGGATGTTGGGTCTGTGTATATCAGGGACACAGTGTAATTGTTGCCCTTCTGTTCTTGGTTTATAGTTTTCTGGAATTATGTGCAAGCTGAGGTAAAAGCAGAATTGCTAAACCAGTCAACCAATACCTGAATTAAAAGACATATAATTTTAGGGAAGGCTTTTTAGTGCCAGAAAGAGCACAATATTATCGGGTTGTTTGAGCACTAGAAACCTGAGGAAGCTGTTCTGAGATGGCTAATGCATGGGTCTGGACTTCTGCCAAGGAGCCATGGGGATCCATAACAAGGCAGAGGATTTTGAAAACTCCTTGTTCTCCTGGACCCATAGACCCAGATTAATGTGTGGGGGTCAGGTTTCTCTCTAGTCTGACACTGCACCCTGGTTTATTACTTTACACTGTAACTCCAACAGGGCAGTGCCACGCTCTAGTCTGTTGCAAACTGGGAATGTTATGAAGAAAAAAAGATTTTTACTTTCCCCCCCCCCCCTTCATTCAGATTTCATTAGTTAATTGGATGCACAAGGTACTGCATAGAGCTACAGAATGATGCTGAACCTCTCCTCCAGTCTCTGTCCTAATTTGTATGGAGCAAATTACTTCTACTTAGAGGTCACAGAAACAAAAATGGTGCTGACTGAGAAACATGACATGTCTTTTTAAACACTACTAAAAACTGGAATAATGAGAATTTCAACACCTCTCCCACTACTAGTGTAAATGAAATATCTTTCAGTGTGTCTCACACTAAGTACATTTAGGAGAAGGATTTGAACTGTAGTGTGTACATTAAATAGAAAGAGGCAAAGTGTGCCCTCATGTGCATACACTGACTGCTGAAAGACTCACAACCAAGTAAGAGCAAATTTTGGCCCCTGTTAAATCACAGTAGAACTTAATACAGTACCTGCAAGAATTCAAAGCAGCTCAGTCAGCAAATTGTTATCTTGTGTTTGGAAAAACAAACCATCAAGGCTGGAGGATCACGCTTGCAATCCATTATTTTATATGTGTTTTATCACACAGGACAGTATTGTCACAGATCATTCATGGAAAACAGAAAAACAGCTGTTGACACTGCAAACATACTGTGAGCTCACCTTACTGCTTCAAGAATATTATATTCATTATGCATTTATGGGAGGAAATGAAGTTTTTGATTTTCTCATTAAAACATTGGAAAAATACCAATTAAACAGAAATCCTAAGTGCATGGGCACTTTACCTTTCAGAACTGAGACTGGCTCAGAAGTTCTGCTGATCTGCAAACAAAGAGCCCAGAGAGTGTTGGAGAGGGTGATCACATGCTGTCTGAAAGGGATAAAGATCACCAAGCTCAAATCATCCATGCCAAGGAAAACGAGAGCTTTTATTCAAACTTTCAGGTTTCTCAGAGGTGCTTTCCAGTCCCACACACCTCATGGGCTACCTTCAGAACTGGCCTTCTGAATCCTGATACCTTGCATGTGAATACAGGGACATGCAAAGGCTGCCCCAGCCTCCGTCCAGTGTTTGCCCCATGCTCTCCTCCCATCAAAATGTAAAAAAGCTGAGAACGTTTCTCATATTCCATTCTCCTCAGAGAATCTCTGCTGGCTAGAAATTCATGTTACTTCTCTCTCAAAGAAGCTGTTACTGGTTTTTACTTCTTACTAGTAATGGAAACCTGATTGGGCAGATCCGTAAGGAGAAAATGCATTTCCCAGCTGTTCTTTATTTGTGTATTTTCCACTGTGAAGCCTCCAGTGCTTGGGGCTGACACTTCCAGACATCAAAGTGCTCCTCGTGAAACTAAATAGCGCCCAAGCAAAAATTTTTTCAAGGCGTTTGTCCAAGTCTTGGGTTGTTCCTCGGAGGTCACCTTGCGTGTCCCCGGCAGGCAGGACAGCAGAGGGAGACCGCGCTCAAAGCAGGGAGGAAGGCTCGGGCTTTCCCGGGACACCCACGGCCAGCAGCAGCATCGCCAGCAGCCCGGCCCTCCACCGACGGCAATTCTGGCCTTTCAGGCGGCGCGCTGTGCCGCGGAGCAGCGCCGCTGTGCAGGGCTGGCTGCAGCCAGCAGCGCCGAGCCCTCCCGGGCGGGCCCCGGCCCCGGGTCCCGGCACGGAGCCCGCGGGCCCCTCGGCCGCTCCCCGCAGGCTCTGACCCTGCTGGCTCACAGCAGCACAGGGCGCTGCTCCATCCAGGCGGGCCCTTCAGCCAGAGCCTCTTCGGTGCCCGTGCTGCGGCTGTCATTAAAGTGCTCAAATACGGGTCCGGGAGAAAGTTTAACAGATTATTATCTTTCCAGCACGGAAGGAAGGGTGTGCTAGGACATATCTGTTTGAAGTAGCTGTGCAAATGACATTTTGATGTTCCGTATTTATAGCGCTCTCCCCCAGTCACCTGCATATAAAGGGCTGGATTATAGCAGAAAGAGGTCGGAGAGTGACCCTGAGTCACGACCACTCCCAAGGGTCACCCAGCCTTCCCCTACAGAGAACCACACAAAATCATCTAGGTTGGAAGAGACCCCCAGGATCATCGAGTCCAACCTTTTCCCCTGCTTCCTGTGGCTGGGATGCCACTTTGATCCGGATAACATCAAAGCCTTATTCTTCCATGCTGAGCTGTATCTCCGTGCTGGTGTGACTCCCAGCCCCTGCTCTCAAGGTAAGCCAGAGAAGGATCGATAATGTCTCATCTGAAATCCGAGCTCCAGTTTTAACTCACCTGTCCCACTGCGAGTTTCACTGGGGCACCGTGTTAGTGATGGGAGGCCACCTCCTGCTCCCTTCCACTGCAGCACCTCTCAGCGTTGGGAGGAATACACTCCTGGGTTTGTCAGCAGAACTAATTTGAATCTCCCTGCACAATTCCTTCTGGTTGGTTTTTTACCTTTTTTTCTTCTTTATGGAGATTTTTGGGAATAAAAAAAACTCCAAAACAAAACCAACCAACCAACTAAACAAACAAAAACCAAAAAACCACCACCACCACCAACAACAACAACAACAGAAAAAAAGGGAAGAGCTCCTGTAAGTTTTAGTCCAAGTGCAATTACAGAGTGCCAGTCAGCTGACAATGGCAGGGTAATGGGTGGTGCAAAATGTCCCATTGAGTTTCTGGAGATGTTTTCTATGGGCTTAAATATTTGTGTTTAGTGAATCCAATGTACATGGCTGAAACTGAGAACTCATGGCAGGCTCACACCCATATGTATTATGGGCTTTGCAGGAAAGACAGAAATAAAACAAACAAAGAGCTGAGTGGAAAGAAAAAGAAAATTCTTTATTCCTTTGCCATGTGGGTCTTCTGACAACATGGATTTGTTACATCAGCTTAACTAAAGCTGTGGAATTTGGAAGAATCTCTGGTTTGCAATACAAGATCCAGTTGGATTCAGAGTGGCAAGTCAGAGACCCAAAGCAATTAATTTGCAAGCAGACTCCTTCAGGAAGCAGCCCCAGAGGGAGTCTATTTATGAACACTATATTTTTTTTTGCTTTGTTTCTCTTCCTCACTTGGAAAAAGGTATAAAGTTCTTCTTCCCTAAAAAAATGTGTAGTGCACCAATGTTCAACCCCTGGGAAAGAGTGGGTCCTGGCCAGAAAGGCTACAAAGGGGATTTTGTTCCTTGAATGAACCTCCAGAATTTTAGATCTCTTCCACATTCTCCTCTATCCCACCAGTGGCACACGGTTCTTCTTCTGGGTCATTTGATTTCATCTCCTAAGAGAACTAGGGAAAAAAAAGAGGTGTATGGTGCCCTTATCTACCAGCGAGTTCATCGTCATCACTAAGATGTTAGGCACAGCATCTTTAAAGCATTTCTGACTGTTCCAGCTTTTGCATGGTTCATGCATTTTTACTGGAAAGAATATTTTAAAATTTGAAGACTGCCTTTAACGCTTGATTGTAAATTTTAAATACTTATTAAAATGAGACACTAAGTCTTCACTGATTTCATCAGGAGAGCAAATTCTTCCCCTATTTTTCACACAGAATATATCTGAAGTTTCTGGCAAGAAAAATGTGGAAGATAAGCTAGAAAATTGGCAGCAATAAGGCAGTAACTAGGTGTCAATAAGATACTACTTTAGTAGTTAAATTGCTAAATCCTGTGATTACTGAATACTCCTGAATATAAGACCTCTACCTTCCCACGGCTGTGGCATACTTCTATTAAAACTTCAGAAAGTGCATTTCTACTGGGAAGGTTTGCATGTGTTTCTACAGCAGAAAAAACCCAGCTGACCTCTGTTTAAAGATCAAATTGACTTACAGTTGGGAAAGGTTTAGTGGTCTAACCTCTTTTTTAATAATACAATTTCTCTTTGTTGAAATCTTATCTCTATCTGTTTGGGGTTTTTTAGTGGAAATATTTATTTGAAGAGGGCATTGTTGGGAGGCAGTGGGGAAGGTTGTTTTAGTGGGACTCCTGCTTTGGTTAATAACCTCTCAATGTGGATGCTTGTCTTAACACACAACTTCTGGGAGCTCATTCAGCCCTGGATAATTATTCAATGGGACACATCTGGTTCTTACAGAGTCAGCACTCCCACCGACTTCACTGGGACTGCTGCTGCGGGACTCAGCCCCACAAGAGCTAAATAGAGAAAAGAGATGAAGCTGTTTTGCTGAGGCAGAGAACAATCATTGACAAAATAAATCCACTGAAGGAAGGGGAGGAAATATTACTGCAGCAATGTGTTGACCTTTGGGAAATTGCTCTAAGGTATTTTGTCACTCCAGCTGGGAGGGGGCTTCAGGAAGAGCTAAGACATATGGGGCAAGTAGAGCTCTTTGGGTAATTTTGTCATTTAGTGGTTTCGTTTTTGGGTTGGTTTTTTTTTTTTTTTCGGGGGGGGGGGGTTTGTTTGTTTGGCTTGTTGTTGGTTTTTTCATTTGTTTTGTTGTTTTGTTTTTTTTTTTTTAATGTTTCTAACTAAGTAGGGGTTTGTCTGCTTTATTTTCTTATTTTTGCTGGTGTGACTTGTCTCACTTGGTGTCTGTTGGGGGAACTTTCTACTAGGACACCTATATCCAGACTAGCAGTGATAGGAAAAGTGAGAAAAAGGGAGAGAATATTTTCAGATCATAGGCCAGGGAATGAAAGCTTCTCTGGTTTGAATGGGAAGAGGAAAACATGCTTGGCTTTACAGCTGAGATACTACATTTAAAGAAATATGTAAATGCAGTGCATGCTTCACAATATCACTTCTCATTGGAAATGGTCTTGTTGAATAGAACTGAGGCCACTGAAGTATGAATAGTGCAGGTAAATGAAAGACTTACACCAACCTATTCATTAAAGAAAACTGAAATTATAGGAGACAGCAGGACTTTGACTGTTTCAAGAAGATTGATAATTTTGAAGATCTCTACAGGAAAAAAAAAGAAACAAAAAATAATTTGGAGGACAAATAGTTCTGATGGTGCATGTAGTCTGGGAAGAGGAAATAGGAAATATTGAAACTAATTAGGGATAAAGTGAAAGGGACTGCAGGTCATATGTTGAAGAAGCTCATGAGGGAAGGAAATCCATGTGAAAACTCATAGCAGCTCGTGGCACTTGCTGGGGGAGGGATAAAGACATGGGGAGCAGGAAGAAAGATGAGTCTTGAGTGTGAGGAAAGCTGACAGTGGCCTAAGGCATACCAGGCAAAGCTGAAATCTAGTGCTGGAGAGGGCTTTCAGAGAGAAATGGAGCTGCTGAGGGCAGCATGAGAGGGGAAGGAAGAAAATTGTAGAACAAACCAGGGGTGAGGCCAATGGAAGGAGCCAGGGGAAATGAGATAAAATGGTGAAGGGATTTGCAGAAGAGAAATATTATCTGAAAAGTCAGAAAATGTAGGAGAGCTTTAAGGAGATAGTGTCCTTAATTTCCATCCTACAACCCTGCAGCAAGTATTCTAAAAGGGACATACCAGAAGTCTTTATTCATTGGTGATCTCTGTCATAATGGCCCCTTGGAGGTTTTGGCAGACTCCAATTTAAAATAGCTCTGAGATACACTGACATCGAAAAAAAGGCAGTTTAGCTTCTAGGGATCTTAAAACTGCCCTAGCTCAATGAGGAGTCTTCACCTGCAGCTCAGGGTCTAGAGCTCAGCTTTGTATTTCAGTTTCTCCAAGCAGCTCCTGGTTTTATAACGTGCTAATCCAGTGATCCTCTTCCCTGAGCAATATCACCAAAGGTAAAGTTGGAGGGATGGGGACAGATGGGGGTGATTTAGTGCTTTTCTGGCAAATGTGTTGATGAGGGGGCTCATTGCATGGATAGCTTAGTGACAGGGATGGTTATCTGACCTAAGCAGGGCTTTGCCTCCTTAGTGTAAAGTCTCCTTCTGGCCTGACAATTTATGAACACTAGTCTCTAGTCCTCTGCTATCTGTGCCTTCCTTGTTCCTGCAGGTTCATAGGACAGGCTGTTTTCAGAGGCTCCCAGAAGTAATTCCCTCAAGTGAGTTAGATAAAAGACCTATTTCTCATAGTGATGCTTATTAGGAGGTTTTACTCACCTCAGTGAGGAGGAAGGGAACCAAATGCTGCAGGTGAAGAACATCTGGAGCTCAGCTGAATGCAGCTGTCAGCATTGTACAGGCTTGAACCCAGGCTGCCGTGTGCTTCTCTGTGGCCAGGTGCCAACCCGTGATGTGGGCCTGAATGCCACTTTGCAAATGAAAAATAGTCTGCAACTAAAGTCATATCAAAAATCTGATTCAGAGAGCCTAATCAGGTAACTTTTACTTACCCTGGTGATTAATTCAGGGGGACTGTGCATGTGAATCAGCTTGCTTTATGCAAGCTGATGAATTAAAAAGACAGAGAGGTAGAGCTGGAGGTCCTTCCTGGTGTAAATCACAGAGCTGAACCCAGTGAGCTATACCTACTTGCACTGGTTGCAAAACTGACAGCACTTCTGGAGAACACAGGGGTTAAAAACACTGAACAAGGCAAAAAACACCTAGTTGTGATTATGGCATATCCCTTCCTAGCAGTGTATGGACAGAAAATAGAACTGAAAAAGTAATTATTTATGAATTATGCAAATGGTGGATGTTTCTTTTTCTGTTAATTTCTTAATGAACTGTCTGTGGAAGAGGTCACAATTTTCTCAACTCTTCCTTACTTTAAATTATTTGTCAAACTCTTCCTGCAAATTCTTCACATTTTAACTCATGTGCAAGGAGCATTGTGGAGGAATTCTGAGAAGATGTGTGGGCCTTTTAGGATCTGTGAATTGTCTTCTTTTCTTCTCTCCCATTGACTTTATAGGGATTAGGTCACCAGCATGAATGATGGATGCACATCAAAAAAATTACTCTGTAATAGCCATGAGCTACACTTGCTTTTTGAATTTCATACAAACAGATCCAATTACATCTGGGAAATGTCAGGTTCTGAATGGCAACATTTTTTCGAAGAGAAGTGGGCTCTGGAGGCTCTTGTCCCAGCTGAGTTCAGTAAAATGTTAGTGAAGCAGGGAGGGACAGAGAAATATTCTTGTCTCTCTAAGGTGGTGTTTGTCCATAACCAGCTTTTGGTGCTGGAACCTCCTTCGCTACAGTCAGTGAGATCATTAGTCAATTCAAAGGTGCAGAAAAAAACGTGTCATTGCTATTTTCAATCACATTTTAAGATTTGAAACTGAGCCACTTCAGACAGTCTGGGGCTGGTTTTCACCCACTAAAGTTACAGGTAGATCAAGCAGCTGATATGGATTTTGTGTGTGCTCCCAAAGTGGGAGCATCTTTAAAAACCTGTATGCAGCTTGTTTACAGTACTCGTAGAGGTCAGAGCCTGCCCTGTCAACAGAAACTGCTATATCAAGGGGGTATAATAAAAGCACTGAAGGCTTCTTTAAGCCAAAAGAGGGTAGTTTGAAACTTATCAGCCCTTCTCCCACATGGAAATTGCTGTGTCTCACAATAACATTTACAGTTCTGTCTGCCTGGTTGTGTCAGCAGGGAAAACACCACTCGAGCAGGCACAGGAACACGTTCTGATGTTGACCAGGAATAGGAACACAGACACTGGTGCCTCTGGAAAGTGATGACCCAGACATTTTTCCACTGTGAAATTATCAGTCAAACATATAAATGCAAGACTTGTAACACCTTGTTGTGTATTCTTATGCCATTTACTGTCACAAGTTGGGGTGATGTCATGACACAAATGATGCATTTACCAAGTCAGACTTTAACAAGTTAAGATTAATGAACTGTTCCAAAATGGAGCTTTTACATGTGCTGTTTATACACAAGGAGTATTAAAAGGAAAAAAAAAAAAGGGCTGCCAAAGCACCAATGACATGCAGAATATTGAAATAAATAGCTGATGATTCAAAAAGTGCTGAGAAAGGAGTTTATTCAAGCACAGAAACATCATGTGTTTGTATCGTTTTTCTGGGGCTGTGTCACACTGGTTACCACTGTTACAATCCCAACTCCAGCGTATGTAGAACAGCAAGGGCAGTTGTTCTGCCATGGTGAAAGGATATTAATTGGAAACAACAAGTTGTGTATATTTAAGTGTGAAAAGAACAGCATGTTCGCCCGCCTGAGTGGTTGTTACTTTCTAAATGTCTGTCTTCAGCAGGCCTCATTGCCAAGGTGCCTGATACAGCCTAGCATTGGGAAGTATCTCTAAAACTAAGTAATTCATTAAAGAAAAAAGAACTCCATATAATAATAGATTGTCAAAACCCCCATAATGCAAAACATGAAAACGTCAATGTTTATATAAAGTCTTCCACCCAAAAGTCTCAAACTCCCTCAGTCTAAACATCCTTTGTTTGTATTTTTAGTTGCTATGAATACTAAAGAATTTTTTCTACGTATTGCAACAGATACTTAAAAATCACTGATTTTTACACATCCTCTGGTGTGTATGTATTTTTATTCTCCTTCCAACACCACAATGCCTGTACTTTGAAGGTTAATGGTTGCTGCTAGTGAAAAATATTCAGTATGATCTCAGAACAGCTTGTAACAGGACGTGAGCTAGAAACCCCCAGTTGGTGAAATAAGGATATAGTTGGGTGATATAGAGTTACATAAGCAGGAATTCTCCAAGGACATTTTGATCAAGTCCTCCATTGCTGTGAAAAGCTGCACAAGATTATTAATGACCACAAGTGGTCAGAATGTTTTGCACGGTCAGAAATGGGATAAAAATAACGCTCCATTTTTATTTTAACAGCGTGCTAGTATGGAAATAGGCTTTGTGTCATAGTCCCACCCTTGCTGTAATAGATCACAAATCTATTGATTCTTCTACAGGCAAGTAAAGTGCAATGTCCAGGGAGCTGTGCATCCATGGCTCTGAGCTTGCAAAGCAGCCTATGATGCTTTTGAATATACCTAAAAGTAATGGATTTCTGAGGGGAGGCAACTGCAGTTCTCTGTAGAGACTGAAGGGTGTGTGATAATCAGAATCCCATCAGAACAGTAAGGGAAAGCCAGAAATGGGAATCACATTTTTGTTGGTGTAGTATTTTCCTAATCACATGCTCTTAATGAAAATGATGAGGCAGGGTCAGTGAAAATCAGGTTAACCATATGGCGAGCACAGTGCTTGCTTCGTAATGCCTGGGTTTGCTGAGGATTAGAAATCTATTAGAGAGCAGATTTGGAATTCCATTGAAGAAAGTAATGAACTGCATTTCGGGGGAGAGAAAGTAATCTCAGATAAGCAGAAAGCAGAGTCATTTTGTCAGTGTGTTGAAGAGGTTCAAGAGGTGAAGTAAAAGTCACGCAAAACCACTGAGGAGATACATGGAGGTGAAGTCTTTTTATTTATTTATTGTGCTCTAGGTTTCTTGAGGAGGAGTTCTGCAGATGAAGTGCATGCAAGAGCAGGTCTATTAAAAGCAGCTCTTAAAATACTGAACACATGGGGCTAAAGAAGCTAAGAAGCAGATCACAAGTCTCAAAAATCATTCAAATAGAAAATTAGAAGCTAGTGTATTTGGTTGTGTCTAAATGTTCAGTGAGCTATTGGTAGATCAAAATTATATGTGGAATGAGTCTACAGGATACACAGAATCTCTAAAATTAAATGGGGAGATATTTTAAATCTCCAAAGTCTGAAATGAGACCCAAGAGGCTATCCCTAATTTGCATTTGGCAAACCAAAATCCAAACCCCAAAACCCTAGAAGGAATTTCTGTATAGTGATAGGATGAACTAGAAACAAACTAGTGATTGTGGTTGAATTTTCTCATTTATTTGAATATGGTACCTATGTTCCCAGTGAAACTGCATAAATATGTTTTTTCCAAAACAGTGGTACCACAGAAATCAGTATGCAAACAGTGTGTTGCTTCAATATCATTGCCAGGCTTCCTTGGATTCCAGACTTGACATGTCACAAGAATTTATTTTCTCTGCATAGCATGTATATTGGGCCTAAATTAGCTGTCAGCACAGGTAGATGCTGCACAAGCAGTGAATTTTTACTTTTTGTTTCTCTGTTCTATGGGGTACATTGAACTCCATGATGTGATGGGGTGTAGTTTGCTTTCCCCCTCTGCCCAGCTATCAGCAGATAAAAAAGTGACCCATTTCTGGGTGTGCCTTTGTTCCTACAATTTCAGAGTTCATACTGCTTACAGAACACTGAGAAAGTTAAAATATTGGGAGACATAATCTGCATCTCACAAGATGCTCTTCCATTCATAGACCTACAAAGAGAGGCTCTGCAGAGAGCAGGGGGATGTCAGTCTGTCCCTCAGAGACAGTTCTTAGCTCACACACTGCCTGACCTGGCATTCGAGGGCCTTGGGGTCAATGTCTGGCTCTGATGTCTGTGTCACCTCACACAAATCATTTGATCATTGCACATGCCTGTTCTGCTTTAATAGGATTCATCTGCAGTGTGGAATTTATCCACCCTGGAGGACACATGGTAAGAAAGTATTTATTCTCAAGATACGGAGATCAGCCACCCACAGGCCTTCTTGCTTGATCTTTTCCCCCATCATTTCTCACAGGCAATTGCAGAGAATTTTTCATCCACTCTCAGGCTTTTCTTCTGGTTTGGGGTAGATTTTTTTTTTTTTTCGCTTTTTTTCTTTTGGAGGCAGTGTGTGGACCTGGTTTGCTGCTTGTTCTTTTTAACTCGTACAGTGACCCATTATTTTCATTTCACTCTCTCCTACCATTATTGCCTTCAATGTGTTTTCTAATTGCATGATCTGCCCAAATAAGCTGCAGCTTAGAACCACTTCTGGTGCTCACCTTGCAGCACTCCTATCTAGACACTGCGGAGTTACAATGAAATCTCCTTCTCTGCGCTTGTCTCCTCCTGCTGCAAAATACTTTCTCTCCTATTTCCATTCTACTGTCTTCCTGACCAAACAGTTTTTCTCTTCCAGCTGAAATTCCATGCTTACAATCTCAGTCACATTTTTCCCAGCTTGCATCCTGTTTCAAAACCTTCCACACATTTATTCTTGACTTCCCTGGAAAAGTTTTAGCAATTTATTCCAGTGAAAGCTGCACATACCTTCCCCCCGAAAAGATCATTTGAGCTTCCCATCCCCTCCCAGATTCCTTTGCAGTCTTTGTAACGATTCTGCATCATCTTCTTCCCTGAATCAGGTGGAAGTTCCTGAGTCATGCTCCTTCTCTAATCATCTCCAGTTGCCTCAATGCCATCCTGTTTTGTCTTCATTTTATCTTCTATATTTTCCCTCATTTTCTTCCTTTTTCCGATGATGCTCCAGCTTTTCCCTTCACAGTACAGTCATGCTTCAGTCGTTTCTAATATAAATTTCACATGCACCCTTAGCTTCATGTGCCTTTATGTGTTCTTTCTGCTTTTCATTTATGTGCAACTGAAGGTGCCATTTAGAACTCTGAAGGTCTACTTTTCCAGTTATAGCCTCACTTTTCTTCCCCTTTTGCTTCATCAGACATATCCCACAGAGGTCACTGAAACCTTTTCTCCCAGAAATGGCCAGGACTCTTATTCAGGGCTTATTCTTCTTGACACATCAGTTACATTCATATCAACTATCAAACCTTTCTCATGATGGCCCTCATTCTTGGGCAATGGTCCCAATAAATACCTGCAAATTGCCATGTTTATTATCTTATCGTGCTTCAAATCTTCTTTAAAATTCTTGTCAATGAAGGCATTGGTGATCCAACTCCTCTGTGCATAGTGACCAACACTGTTTCAGTTTTCCACATGTAGATCTATGTTAACTCTTAATTTTACTTATATTGCTCTTGTGAGAGTACCTGTCTTTTACTCTGGATCTGTGTATGCTGTAGCTCAGTCAGCTCTTGCTCCACAATTGCTGCTTTAATTCTACAGCAATAGTAATAGCATTAATGGTAGACAGAATCCTATTGACATTCAGCACTATAATCAGCACCTTCAAAAATGCTTATAAATAGTACAGAGAAATTATTGGCAGGAAGATCAGATGTTTCCCAGGTTGCTTGAATAACAGAAAACAAAATTAAATTCCTCTTAATGAGCATGGCTTGAGTTTGATTTTCATGGATTAAAACAGATTAACCCACTAAACATAGCTTCAGATCCTGATTCAGTTATTTCTTTTCCCGAAGCTAAAAGATGTTTAAGTCCTTCTTCTATTGATTCAGTCATTTTTTTTCTTTGTCTTTGGACAGAAAAACCCCAAGGCTATAAGTGAAAAAATTGGCAAAGAAAGGGTTATAGGACAGGTTGCATCCACCTGTTCTGAGTGTTCACTGAGAAGGATGATCAGATGTGGTGAGCTGACTAATAGAGATGTGGAGAAGTCTTTCAGCAGAGGATTCCCAAGAGACAAGGATGGAAATGTGGTTTTCTCTGGTGTGTGGCCAAAGATTTTGGTGTGAATATTGGATTATTACAAGCTGTTATTTATGTATGGAGAGGAACGAGCAAGACCTTCCTTACTCTTGTATTTTTCTGCTGTCCCAAAAAGGCAATAACATTTGAATATCTCTCAAAAGGTACTCAAGCCTTGCACATATTTGCAGCATCCTCTCCTGCCTTGCTTTGAAGGGCTTCACTCTTCAACTAGGTCATCATCACATCATTAAGAAAAAGGGCTTTTTCTGTCAGGCCCAGTAAAACCTTTATCAAAACAGTGTTCTCTGACTATATTTCACATTCAGCTTTTCATCTTAGCCTTGCTGACTACAAATTGGATACTTTCTATTTCTTATGCAGTGATCTCCATTTCTTTTTAGTGGTTGTCTTGTCAACAAAAGCTCTTCATTTCCCAGCTCTCAACTACTTTGCATTTCTCAACTAGGCAGACTATCTCGAGTGTCAGACTTAAAAAAATCATCCCTTTATCAAACTCCTAATTTGCAAAACCCTGGCCCAATATGTGTGTATTCAAAGACCTTTAAGATCATTGAGTCCAGGTGTTAATACTGTCAAGTCCACCACTAAATTGTGTCCTTAAGTGCCCCATCTGCATATCTTCCAAATTCTCCCAGCATTGGTGAGTCCCCCACTTCTCTGGGCAGCCTATTCCAGTGCTTGACAATGTTTCCATGATGAATTTTTTTCTAACACCTGATTTAAATCCCCGCTGGAACAACTCGAGGCCATTTCCTCTTGCCCAGTTCTTGTTACCTGGCAGAAGGGACCAACCCCCTCTTGGCTACACCCTCCTATCAGGGAGTTGTAGAGAGTGGGAATGTTCTCCCTGAGCCTCCTTTTCTCCAGGCTGAGTCCCCTCAGCTGCTCCTCACAGATCTGTGCTCGAGACCCTTCCCAAGCTCTGTTCCCTTATCTGGACCTGCTCCAGCCCCTCCATGTTTTTCTTGCAGTGAGGGGCCCAAATGTGGACACAGGATTTGAGGTGTGCCCTCACTGGTGCCCAGCACAGAGGGACAATCACTGCCCTGCTCCTGCTGCCGCTCTATTGCTGACACAGGCCAGGTGCCATTGGCCTTCTTGGCCACCTGGGCACAGCTGGCTCATGTTCAGCTGCTGTCACCAGCACCCCCTGGTCCTTTTCCACCGAGAATCTTTGCAGCCACTCTGTCCCCAGCCTGTAGCACTGCCTGGGGGTGTTGTGACCCAAGTGCAGGACCTGGCACTTGGCCCTTGTTGAACCTCACACCACTGGCCTCAGCCCATGGGTCCAGCCTGTCCTGTCCCTCTGTAGTGCCTTACTGCCCTCCAGCAGATCAATACTCCAGGCCAAATCTGTGTCACCTGCAAACAGACTGAGGGTGCACTTGATCCCACCATCCAGATCATCAGTAAAGATATTCAATAGAATTGACCCAAATTCTGAGCTCTGGGCAACACCTTTAGTGACTGGCCACCAGCTGATTTAACTCCACTCATCACCACTCTCTGGGCCCAGACATGCAGCTATTTTTTTTGTTCAGGAAGTTAATCTCCTGTCTTTCCTTATTACCATCTATTTGTATTTTTGGTGTACATTTCTGCTTTCTAAGGTAGAACAAAATTTTAGGGATGACTGGAGTGTTTGCTTGGTTGTTTCCAGCTTTCTTCTTTATGGCTATTACAGTGTCTTGGTTATCAGAACATAATGGTGGATGGAGTTTTGAGAAACTAAAAATTTCTCTGTAGTCTCTGATCTCAATGCAAGTGTAAGATTAGGCAAATATTGCCCACGTAACAAGGCAGAATCAAAGAGAAATTCTACCTTGAAAGGTTTCCACTGTCCAATTTTGCCAGTCAAGTAAACAAATTTTCCCTTCCTCTATTTTTTTTTTTTTTTTTTTTTTTTTAAAGTTTATGGGAGAATCAGGGGGAAATTCAAAGGACTTGAAGTTAACCTCATGCTAGGGGGTTGATGTATCCTTCCTAACCTTTCACATCCATCTGGTTTTGCTTCCGGAGGTGTGGGGGGAACAGTCAGAAAATACAATTTTTTTTATAGGAAAGGACTGGCAGATTTGTACCCTTCCAGATGCATTCCTCTGGTGGCCTGCAGTTCACACAAACTCTTTGTTCCCTACCAGTATAGGGAAGTTGTAGCTTTCAGGATGCTTCCCTGCCAGCCAGACCCCTCTGGTAAAGACTTGTCAGAAATACAGGATTTGGGCTAAATGGGAAAAGGATAATCACAATCGTTAAGGAGTCACTAAAAGACCCCTTGAATTTCTACAAAGCCTTTTCTGCAGAGACAGCTGTGACTCAAGGGTTATAGTATTTCTTGGTGTGGAATTGTCGAAATCTGTAAGGTCATATAATCACAAGGTGGTGCAAATGTGAAGACTTGACAGGAGAAAGGATGCTATTTCTATGGACAGCATCTTGCTCCTGAGACAGGACTGTCTCGGGATTTTACACTTCTTCATACACTGGAAATGGACTTCAGTCCCTAATATCCATCCCTGGGTCTCCACCTCTAATGATCAGTCCCTTCAGGCAATATTTAATTGAGTAGTCCAGTAATTTTGTGATCAAGATATAAATTTATTACAGACAGGATTGTGACTGACAAACTCATTTCACCTATGACCTAAACTGAATATGAACTCAACTCTCCTCAGGTAGGAAGCCGATGTATAAAATTGTTTTCAACTCATTGCCAGGGGATTTAGAGTGCACGTTTTTAGTGGTTTAATCTGGGATTTAAACCTGAAACCAGTTACTAGAGGAGTTGGCCAAAACCAAGATAGACAGATAAAGTATAATTTTTTTCCAAATTGGGATCACCTCACAGAACTTTAGTGTTACCAGAATAGTGCTTTTGATGGGAAAGACAAAACCCCTAGTTTTTATTTTAGCATTGAAATACACAGATGTAATATCTCTTGGAAATATGTCTATATGTTGTGTTCTTGACTATACAGTAAAAATGCAAAAGATAAAAAAAATTTTACAGTGTTCACAACATCTGTGGTTTCGTATGGTTTTGCTAGTGATGATAGGTATAACACAGTTTTAAAAGATACTTTCCATAAAATGGAATGCAGACCACTCTAATAGCAGATGTTGGTCAACATATTTTTTAAAATAAATCCCTAAAAATTTACCTCAGCCAGAAGGAAAGGGAATGGCTTTCTCAGACATTTTACTGTGCCGAAATTAACCAAAGCAAAAATTACATTTATGCTGTGCAGTTAATAACTTTTAATAATTATCAAAATTCTTTCTTTCTTAAAAGAAATTAAGGACTTTCTAGCTTTAAGTATGGGTGAACAAAGACCTTTCAAGAACATTTTCCTGCTGTTCTGTAGGTTTATTGTCTTAATAGATATTGTCATTGATCACTGTTTGCTTTACATTTTTTCACTTCATATTTAAAATTGACATATATTTGAATACTTACCATTATATGGTCAGTGGAGCTATTCATTTAATAGGTCAAATAATCATTATATTTCACTAGGATGCTGGGGTTTAATTCATTTAACATTTTAATCTTCCATCAGTTTTTCCTTTAAGAGGATTTCAGTGCATATACAGGATTTGTATAAATCTGTGCAGTAAATTTATTCTTTTTAACAGTTTTATTCTTTCATCAGAAATTCATTTAAATGGATTCTACTATATATCACATTCACTGCCAGTGTGGCTTTAGGTCAGGCTGTAATTGATGCAAAAGCAATGAGGTATTAAAAGAGAAAGGAAATGTCTGAAATTGGAAAGGGTTCAAAAAGTGTGCCATTGTAAGGCCATGACATTCCTTGGGTATGATGGGGGCGGGGGATGGACCACTCATAAACCATTTCTGTCCAAAGCCTGGTTGTTAATTTCAGCTTCTGCTAAAGTCAGAGTCTGAGCTAAGAGGGCCAAGTTTGAAGGGGCACATCAACCCAAGGATCCCATATCAGGGTATAAATATGGTCCCCTCTATCTGAGGCAAGTCTAGAAATATCAAAACAGAAAAATCTGGGGGGAAGGCTTTCTTCTTCTTCAGTTTGTTCATGCAAAGCATTTGGCACATTCAGGATTTTGGGGGATTTGTAGGTTGCTTTGTTGGTATGGGATGCACAGAGCAGTAACTGGAGTATGTTCCTTTTCCGAAGTTCTGAGGTGGATTGGTAATGGTGACGAGTAGCAGAAAAGAAAGAAGGTAAAACTAGTAAGGTTTCTCATGTGCACAGGCATGAGCAGAGAGAAGAGGATTTATGGGGAAAAGGAGAATGGTATAGATAGTGTAAATATGCTAAGATTTCCTACACATAGAAAACAGTAGTAAAAAAAAAATCGATTTCTAAATTTCTGTGTGTCATCTACTACCATTTAATACACACAGCATGATGATAGACTTTTAAAAATATTAACCAAAGTTAATTAATGATTTCACTACGTTGTTACACTGCAGAGCTACAGGGTGTGGGTTCATAGCTCTGTCCAGATCCAGCCGTCTGTTGGTGACCTTGCTGACAAAACCTTCTTGGCCATGTGTGTGTGGAAGTCAAAAACAGTCCAAAATGTGTCTGGCTGTATGATACCTTCACTGCAGGAGCTGATGGAACTTCTCTGCATATATGGGGTAGCCACTCAAACAGCCAACTTGCATAACCTCAAAGTAAATGGAAGAAATTACTGGTTTAAAGCTGACAATAGACAGGAAAAAATTGCAAAATAGCTGAGGAAAATTCAGAAATGCTGAGGAATATTCTGGGGGGGGATAGAATCTGTAATATTTATGTGTGTGTAGGAAAGACTATATATCTTTATGCAATTAAATAATATCACCAACATTAATGGAAAAAAATTGCCAAGAAAATAAATTTATGGTAACATCACTGTTTTTTAATGGAAAAACGTAAACCTGGATCATTTATTTTAAGTATATGACACCTACAGTATAACTTAGTCAATTTAAAAATTGTTCTTTTGCTGGAATTGCCAATAGTTGGAAGGAAGTTTGGAATATAAGTAGCATTTCAGCACTGATGAGGAATGGTTGATTAGATGAATGAAGAAAGATATAATGAAGAGTCTATTGAACATGTACTGTGCTTCTGATTTTAATTCAGCAAATAACTAGATATAAAAATAAATAATTTACATGTAAAACTAAAATGCCACCTCAGAAATTACAATAGTTGCACATAATTTTCTTAGTTTTTCACAGAGACCTTATAGATGGTATCGTGTAATTATTTCTTTTGTAATAACTTTTTCAGCTCAAACATATATAGGGGACCCAGGCTATGGCTGAGAGCACAACTCATTTAGGCTTTTGGTTAAAAGTACAGCAAAGATACGTTTCAGTATTAGGAGAGACACAATGCCTAAATCTCCAGCTGTAGTGGGGCTGCAAAAGGGTTGACATGAGGAGAACTATCCTGCAGAACACTTCCTCTGCTGACAGTTTTTTCATCTGTGTGATGGCTTTTGAGTGTGGGCCAAGTCTCAGCCCATCCTGGTGCTTGGGGTTAAGGTTAGGAGAGA
This sequence comes from Picathartes gymnocephalus, assembly GCA_013390045.1. Taxonomy (NCBI): domain Eukaryota; kingdom Metazoa; phylum Chordata; class Aves; order Passeriformes; family Picathartidae; genus Picathartes; species Picathartes gymnocephalus. The sequence continues at coordinate 296,542 of WEKY01048187.1, forward strand.
GAGAGTTTGCACTTTCTTCACTCAACCTGATAATTGGTTTTTCATTTTCCTCTCCACGAGAGCTCTGTATTTATAGGATATCCTTCCATCACACTTGAAGTTGCACCCTTAGCATGGTGTGCTGGCTTTGTATGCTAGGGATCCCGTGCCTTCAGCTTGCTGCAGTCAATTTACTTTTGACGACCAAGAAATTTGATTTTTATAATGAGGCATAAATCACAGGAAAGGATTGTCTATAATGGACTTAGCAGAGTTAGGAGCAACAGTGCAGCAGCTCATATGAAAAGGATTTTAAACAGCTGCACAGTAAAGGACATAATCTTCATGGAGAAGGAGAATTTGAAGAAATTTTGGATAGCCAGGTAATAGTTACACACTAGGAGGTTCAAAAGGTGTTGTTGACTTGTTATAGTGCATTGTGGCTCTGGTATTGTACTTGGTTTGATGGATAAGAATACCAGGAGCCAGGAGGTTGGCTGAGAACAGAAAGATGGGGACAAGTGCAGCATGCCCAAAACAGCTCCAGTGTCTCACTGCTCAGTACACCGAGCTACATGTTTGTTAAATTGAATTATACCTTTAAATTAATTCAATTGAATGTGAGGCAAATGAATTATAGATCATTTTGGTGAGGCTATAAGTATGGCTTGATAGAACCCAGCACCACAAATAGGAAAAGCCTACAATAGTGTATTTGCATGTTTACATATCACTCCCGTGGTGGATTAGCAAGCAGAAAGAAAACCACAGGGGGAAGGTTTAAATAGGATGATGCAGACATTAGTGAATGATTAACCATAATTTCACAAAGGTGGAGGGTAAGCTGTTCATTTTGCAGAATCTCACAAATGTGTTTTGAACGATTAACTAAATTTTCTTGGCAAAAGTTTAATTAAGGCTGCCACTGATTAACGGCAATTCTTTAACCCGGCGTATAGGCTGTCTACTCACACTGTGTGGAGAGCACAGCAGTAATGACAGGAAGGTGCTCAGGGGTTCTTGGGCCTGTCTGTGCTAGGTACCCCACCTCGAAGGAGCAGAGGGAATCACAGACATTCCAGAGGTCTCCTGAGAGGCCCTGGGTAGCCCCTGGCAGCGTCTCGCTGATGGAGTGCACAGACACAGAGTCCAAGCAGAGCCAGCTCTGTGGGCCAGCGCACCAGGGAGCAGCGCCCTGTCCCCCCTGCTGAATGATGGATGCTGCTCTCCACACTCCTGGCATTCCTACAAAGCTGCAAAACCAGGCTGGGCCTTGTGTCTGCAAGGAAACTCCAGGCAGGGAATGAATGGAGCTCTCCTGTGTTCTCCTTTGCTCCTCCTTCCTCCAACACTCCCACCCTCCCCTTCCTTCTTGTTGCTCTTCTTCTCTGTGAGAATGAATGTAATCTGTCCCTGGCAGGTTACCCCAATATTTTCAAATGCTGCTTATGGTCTTTTATGGGTAATATTATTTTGGCACAGTTAGACACAGTCATGAAAAAAAATTACGTCTGTGTCATATAATTGCTTTTTTTTTTCGTGTCAGAAGGAGAAAAAGAAAAGACTAGTGCCCTTAATAATAACTTATGACTAAGCTGATTAGGAAATAAGTATTTCCTTGAAAGCATTTTGAGAGGAAGCACAAATATTCCTTTAAAAAAGCACAAATTCTCTTTGTAGGTTTATCACAACCTTCTTACTTGTCTTTTTACTCAGTGGTTAAACATTTTCTCAGCTTTTCATGTCATAGATCCTGGTTTCACAGTGAGGTTCTGGTTGTCTGTATCCCAAGCTCCAGTGAAGAGGTGTTGATTGTCAGATAATGGCAGACCAGGTGAATCTCTCTGACGGCTACTGAATACAGCTCTGCCTTCTAAACAGCTCCATGAATGTTACTATAAAATTAGGAAATATAGTACACTTGGATGGTTGGCAGAGTGACATATAAGTTAAGCTCTGTTTATTATTAATGTTCTTTATAATTAAGAAGACCTCTGCAATCTGGGGAGGATTTCAATGTCTTCCCAAGACTTGACAAAGATATATATCCTCCCGTAACTGAAACCTCTGCTGCTTTTATGCCTAAATCATGCAGTTTACTAGTGTTCCATCCATTTGCTCTACAATTTACTGTGAATACTTCTTATTTTGGAGATACTGAGTATTTCATTTATATCTCTCCTATATTGTGATGTTTGCAGATTCACAGTGCTATTCAAGCAGCAACTTCACACGTTTCAGAAGTTCCAGCATTACTTCATTAGCAGTTGATATGAATGCTCAGTTCCAAAATATCTCTGTTACCTTGTTTACAATGATTTTCAAGCTCACACACAAATTCACTAAAAGGCAAACTCATTTTACTGTTCCATTAAGAAAGCCATATGTCTTGCTCTATATTTGCACCCAAGACCTAAACTTAATGTCTGCTATCCCGAGTATGGTATTTCTATTTTTCTATCAGCAAACTATAAAAACTAGCTAGTTTTTAGCCTGCTTGCCTTCTGTTCATATACCTCTAAATCATTACTGCATACAGCAGTACAATAAACAGCACATAGTCAAGAAGTATCACAGCCACAAAGAGTTTAAAAAATCCCCGAAACAACTGGAAACCATGAATTATCTTTGGATCAGGTTATTAAGAGTGTTCCTATCAATCTGCTTCTGTGCTTTGTTTGTCCTTTGAATAGTCATAAATAATTAGCTAATCTCCTTCTATCAGCATCTAAAATAAAGGACGAATAATGTCAGGACAGCTTGCTTTGACATTTATGAAATATGCTATGATCTACCTGTAACTGATTGTAGGGGTAGCTGGAAGAGCATATTTTTAGATTGCTTCATTTTCTGTTATCAGAAAATCTGTCAGCCTTAGCTGGAAGGCTTTCGCTGTTCCCCTGCTTCAAGGAGGCCTCTATGTGTCACACCCTTGAGAAGCATCTGTGGTTTAATTTTGTGAACCGAAGTTCAGGTTAAACTGCAGAAGATTAGCCAGGTCCTCCTCCTTTTTTGGTTGCACCTGCTGTCATCCAGAGCCCCCCGGGGCATGGAGGGGGCTGAATGCTGTCCCTGGGGATCAGGACTGTGCAGGAGGCAGACCCTGGATGCTGCTGTTGGGGTTCCCAAGGAAAGTGTTAGCAGTGAGGAGTGGAGAGAAGCAGGGAGAGGCAGGATGTTGCCAGCAGGTCCCTCTGTTCCCCGACCTTCTCAGGCTCAAGGTAACACCTTCTCTTGCCTCTTGAGGCATCAGCTTTGAAGTGAGCTTTCCTTCCCTCCTGGAGGCAGGGTTTAGTCCCTGCTTCTCCTACATGATCAGGATTACTGTCTTTATTGATAACATCACACCAGGTACCCAAAGGGATAAAGTTAAGACCACATGAATGCCTTATATTCAGGTATTCCTATTTTTTCAAGAGCTTTCTGAAACTTCCATCTTTAAAACAGCATAGCTGTGCCACTTCACTGTTATTTCAACAATATGCAACTACAGTTTAGCCACAATGGGTAGTTTTTGATTATTACCAAGCTGCTTTGGACTCTGCGTGTCACTCCTCCCACTGGTGAGCACAAATCCAGCTTTGCCCACTCAGGTGCTCTTTGCTCACCACCCACCCCACATCACACTGGAGGAGCAGATGTGTGTGGGTCGGGTGAGGGAGGTGGGACCCTGTTCCTTTGCAATCCCAGCAGCCAGCACTCGGCAAAGGCCTAAAGAAAATAAAACAAACAGGAGGAGTTTATTCCGGGCTTACGCGGAGGGAAGAGGCTCTGTTTCAGTGTCAGCAGGACACTGTCAGCTCTGCAGAGCTGGATTTCCTGCCCTCACAGAAAAATCCAGAGTCCCTTTTCTCCACCCTGAATTAGGAGATTAAACTCAGGTTTGACAACTTTTAGTCTTAGAAGCAATTGACAGGTTTTAGAGAAAGTACTGGATTGCCATAATCTGGTTGTAAGGTGACAGATGTTTGCTTAGCTGGGTTTAGGCCACCAGGTGGGATGGCTTCTACTCTTCAGGTTAGTCCCAGGACACAGGATAGGTTGTAAGATGTTGTTTCGAAATTCAAAGTAACAAAGGCTTACAGAGGAACTATTTCTCTGTCAGAGTGTTTTGATGATTTGTGGCTGGCAGCTTTAGATGCTGCACCATGGCTGCAGATTCTTCAAAGTATCTGCTGCTTCCTCTAAGTATAATCTCAATTTTGTGAAGGTTTAACATGAACCAGCTGTTCTACAACCATATGGTGACCTGAGCAAGACACTGGACTGACTGGATTTTTGCAATTTTACTGAATGTGGGGTTTTATGTGGATACAGAAAATTGCAAGATAGAGAAGTTTATCAAATATCTCTCACTGCATTCACTTCTACTCTTGGAGCAGCTGCTTATGCTCAGCCTCTGAACTGAGTCAGTCAATTTACTCCAATAGATACTAAATCAGTCCCTTTATCCTTAATGATTAGACAGCAGCAATAGGCACATTTGATAAAACATGGAGAAATTCAACACAAAACTTAAGCTTTCCTCACAGAGGAAGAAATGAGCCCTAACTGACTGAGCAGGTTAATGGTAAAGCTATACCAAGCAAAATCACCCTGCAAAATGAAAGCAGGATCAAAGACATTAGACACAGGCAATAGCATGTTTAAGGTACAATAAAGAGTGCCTCAAGACATATTTGCCAGCTCCTATTCCTGTCTTATAATTAACAACAGATTACAATGGAGTTAAATCTTAACACTTTATATTGCAGATTTTCTGTAAACAAAGTGATTTGTTTGGCTTAACTCTGTATTCCAAGTAACCTTTATAAAAGGTTTACTTCACTGAAAACTACCATCCATCTCTTAAATTCAACAGTTTTATCTGACCTGGCTTCCTTAAACATTTTACTTTTTTTTACAAAGATTAAAAAATACACTGTGGAGTAAAATTATCTCAGCTTTGAAAATATGAAATTGCATCTGAAGCAGTGCTTCAGTATGTAGTAATTTACTGTGGTAGCTCTAAAGCACAGATGGGAGAGTATAGAAAGAGGATTAAGCTGCTTTCCATATCCTAAACTTTATCAGGGATAACACAGAAAACTGTGTCATTCATTACTGCCTGGGGAGTTCTTAAGTGTTAACAATTTATCCAGCTGATACATTAGAAAAGCTAGGAAGTTGTTTTTTTTTTTTATTAGCAAATACAGACTGCGACTAAAATGAAAGTCAAAGTTGCATTGCAAGAGTTTTGTTCACTTGCCAAACAAAAGAAATTAATTGCTTCACCTGGAAGTATTGATCATAGCACATCTGAGCCAAAGTCTAAGTGCAAGGACTCAAGAAATGCACTCCTGAAAAACTTGTTATCCGGAGTCTTTATTTCTAAAAAGGCTATCTTTGCTACATTAAAAATAAAGAATAATGAGAGACTGGTTTTGATACTTAATGCCATGCAAGGTTTATGTTCATACACCACGCTTCACATCACACAACTGAAATGGTTTAGGACTTATTTCAGAACCTATGAAAACCAGAAGAAATACCCTCATTAACATTTAGCAGCCTTTGGATCAGACCTATCCAAAGATTCAGCTGATAATACCAATACATGCAAGAGATTACAACCAATGTCTTGTTATCCCTTGTAATTATATTCCCCTCGTGTTTGTTTTCACTTGGATGCTTTGGCAATTTTTCTAGACACTTCTGTTTAGTCTGTGCACTTGGGTTTAGCAGAATTTTATGACTGCAGTAGTTTTTCACTGATTTTTGAGTTTCTACAAATTCCAAGCTATAATGCTTAAGTGGCAAGTGTACTGTGGCTTTGCTGTAAAGATGCCACTGCAGGGTAGTTCTTAACTTTTTAAATAGAAGGCCATTAATATAACATGTATTTTAATTAAAAA
>WEKY01048187.1:302463-317301 GCA_013390045.1 Picathartes gymnocephalus
AAAAAAAAGAGAGAAAAGCAGGTCTGTACTTGCAGGTTTTCTAGACCACAAACCAGTTTATAGAATCCAGTCTCTCTCTCTATATGTGTGTATATATATGCACAATGATTTATCTGCCTAAAGAGTATGCATTTAATCCTGAAAATGGTAAGTTGATTAAAAATTATTCCATTACAACTTTCTGTCAAATTCAGTAGGATTTCTGCATGAAAGCCTGGACCACTCAGGCAGCTGCATTGAATCTCTCTTACATGGTATTGTTGTCTCAGTTTCCACTGAAAATTCTCGCTACAGATCTCTTTCTCTTCTCCTAGTTTTTGGTCTATTAATCTCTGCTCCCAGTTGTTTTATTGTAGGCTGGATTTTATTCTGTCTTATGCTACTACATTTAGTATAAAATATACAGGTAACATGGAGATGTTGGATACCATTTGAACATGGGAAAACTCTGGGAAAAATCTCTGGAGTATTGAAGACCACACAAGCAGACACATTGTGCTGAGATGTTTGGTCAAGAACAGATGAGTATCCCGCCTCCAGCAGTGACTGAAATTGTTATTAGTCATATTCAGAAATATAATTCCAGCTCTCACATTGTGTTGTTTCTTTTTGACTACCTAATCCCTTAATAATATATTATGCCTTGCTTGGTGTCTGTGAGATAAATAATATGCTTTCTTTAAGGAAGTGTAAACCAACACCCAGCAAAACTGTGGCTATGACTGACACCACTTGCAGGAGCAGTAAAAGTTTCCAGTTCTGGGCTGAGATAGGTGCACACACATTTTTTTCTCTCCTACTCAGTTTTCACATTGTGCTGTCATTTTCTTTCAAATAAGATTCCTTGTATCCACTCAGTCCAACTGGGCTTTTCCAGCAAGTTGACAAAATGGACTGACTTCCCCGTGGTTAATGCTGCACACAGCAGCAAGATACTAAAAATCAGCTGATTGCATCTGGCTTTGCCACTGCCTTTTTGAAATGGCTCCTTCCTCGCCCTCACCGTTTCTCTCCTGGAAATTCCCAGAGAATGGAGGAAGGAAGGAAGAGGTGAGCAGAGGGAAATGACAGAGTAAGATGCATGCTGGCCTTTTTTCCTCAAGAGGTCACATGTTAGAAGTAATAAAGAAAATAAGAGATTGGCAATTGTACTATATGTACTGCAGAGTTTACAAACTAACTGCAGAATTAGACTATTTCCAGTTTCATTCTGAGGGTGGACAAGTATCTTTGCTGGATGCTCAGTACACAAATCTACAGCTCTGGTCTGTGGTTCAAATTTTGTTTTTCTGCAGACTTCTTACCTGAGCACGCATAGCCAGTCCTCCAAAACGTTCCATTTTACTTGCTGCAACAGTTTTCATTTCTACTCCAGTGAGCAGAAATATTTGAAGTTTATTGGAAGTCTAACTGGGGAATCCGATTGTTTCCTCTGTCAAGTGGCTGCTCTGGCAACCAGGCCAAAGGGTCATGCCCAAATACATATTTATACACACCTCTCCTGAGCTCCACTGGTGTCCAATTAATCTGCATAAAGCAGAACAGCTTATTCAAGGTTCTGGAGAAGGAGAAAGTCACCTGGTGTGGTGAAATCACATAGAAGAGAACAGAAAACAAGAAGAAAATTTGAACCCTAGGGAGAAAGGATGCTTTGACTGGTGGGTTGCAGCAGGAAGGGCAAATCCCATCCACTCTAACTTTATTCTCTACAAAGTTTCCTTGGGTAAGGTTGCTCTGAAGAAAGCAGTCAGGTTAATTTCACAGGTATCATAGGAACATGCATGCATAAATTATAGATCTTGATTTAGCTTAAATGTAGGGTAGCTGTCTAGCTGCTGAATATTGTCAAGAAATCTACAGTAGCTGAATTTTGGCACAGACAGACTTTACGTTTCTAAATATCTTTAAGCATCTTGAGAGCGAGGAAGCAACTGAAACTACAGATTTGAAAATCAGCATTTTGGCTTCAGGCATCCCCTCATCAGTGGCTGCTAGGTGATGTGTATATGGTTTTGGTTTTTAGTGATACAGACAGTAAACTCAACTGCATGACAACATTGGTGTAGTGCTACATTCCCTGCCCTGGAAATGTCACCTCTGAAGCCCTACCTACACATTATCCTGGGTAAAACTGCTTCTAGAAGTTTGTAGCACTAAACCAATATGTGTGTGAGTCACTAGGCTGTTCCTGATGGATATTTGGAGTTTATTTGTGAACATTTCTTTCTGCATACAGCAGTGTTTTCCTTTTGGTGTTTTTAGGGTGACAGGATTTTGAATTACATGTGGATTCAATAGAGTTAGAGTAAATCTTGGCTGTTCCATGGTTATCCGGGATAAAAAACAAGTCATCCATTCCACTGAATCCCACTTTGAAGAATTTGAGTGAAATAAGAGCAGGGAGAGTCACAGGGGAATGGGTAACTCTTTGATGTTCAAGCCTTTGAACTGTAACTGTGCCTGTTGTCCATACCCTTTTGGCATCTTGCTGGATGCCAGTCTTCCTCAAGAACTGTCCTGATTGTTCCTTGCTCTCATAAATTAAAAGAAGCTAGCCTATCCAGATAGAAATTAATATTCAAACACAGAAATATTGCCTTGTGTTTTCCCCTGTCTCTGCTCTCAATCCATCTGTAATTCATTAGGATGATGTTAATTGTCTTGTTGAAAGACTCTGTTCTACTTAAAGTAGAACAACACTGAAATTTCCTCAGCAGCAGGTTTGTAGTTGTATGGTTTTGAGGCTTTTTTGTCTACATTTTTTTTTTTCATGTACGTTCCACTTTTCAAGTTCTCCATCACAGGCTTTTGGTCAGTTGCCTGAGGTAATCATGTTCTGCTAAATTAGGGCATGGGGGTAAGAAAGGTTACCCTGCTCAACCTTTATAAAGTTTCTGGAACTGCCAACTCCAAGCATCTTGTTTAACTAGGATGATTTAAATGAGTGATAATATCCAGTTACTAGCTCTGAGACAATTTGGCCATCTGAGGTACCATGAGGACTCAGCTACAGCAAGCAAGGCTGTTCTCCACAGAAATGAATATGTGCTGGTGTGCTGCCAAGATTATTCTAGGGCTGCAGATGGCATCTACTGTTCCCACTGTATAAGCCTGGGTTTAATGCGGCTGCTGCACATGCTGTGTAGCCGATGCAATTTTTTACTGATGGGATGTGATAACCAAATTTAAATCTTGTTTTCCCTAAATATTTTAGAACACACCAATCATGTGTTGTTCTTACAAAATGTCCTGACAGCAGTGTACAGACTTCTTCCCCTTAACGTTGGCCTCTTCTGCATATTTGATTACCTTAGTAAAAGCCAGTGATAGCTGGTACAGACGGGTCATATTCTGGAGGTACATAAAGGCACGAGTTGCCATCGGGCACGAGAACTGCCATTTTTTCAAAGGGGCCATAAAAGGCAAATACAGTTTGTCTCTCACATGGCATAGCATGTTTGTAGAAGTGATGGAAAGTGCTATAACACATGGAGAGGCAGTAAGACAGTGTAGCAGGGTCGTGGGTAGTCAAAAACGAGGACACTCCGAGCTGGAGGCTCTGCAGTCACATGCACAGGGATGTAAACAGCTCAAATTGCCACTGCGTCTGTTGATGTCTCCGTGCTTCCAAAAAATAACAGTGTCCTAAGGATTTGCTACCCAGGTGTGACTGCTTGGGGACACTGGATCAGCTAGCACAGCCCAGATGAGAAATACAAAGCTTTGCTGATATCCACCAGCTCATGACCTATCCAGAGCAACTTCAAAGAACATAAATGTTCCATCCAAACAGTGTGGAGCTGTTAAGCTGTGTAAAACAGCAAGGTGGGAAGAAGTGCTCTGTGGGCAGCATCTACTTCTTGCTGAAGCATGAACTCTGTTATGTGGTCTATTCCAGCCCGTGACTATATTTGCAGCCATTAAGTGTTTAGACTGTTGTCTTTCAAGCAGATTTTGTGGGTGCATTGGTACTCACACTTCAGAAGAATATTAAAATATTGGATTTTACTAAGTAGAGATTGAAACCGAAGTTGCAAGTGTTAGAGAAAAGCTTCATTTGACACAACAGCAACAGTTGCACTCTTTATGTATAACTGATATGGATTGCTGCTCTTCTCAGATTGTATAAAAGAATTGCTTTTTTATCAGAAAAATGGTTTTATACAGCCCCTGAATATAAGTTAGAATTAGTGCAATCAAAATGTGTTGCTTGTACAGCAGAATTTTTTGGGAATGATATATAAAAGAACAGGCTACAGGCAGCAGGTACATTTCTATACCAGCTAAGAATCCATGGGTTAGGTAAATGAAAACTAAATGGGAAATTTCTGAGTTCCTAATTTTGATTTCCAAAATGGGGAGTCTCACACAAACCTGATAAGAAAGTGAGAACATGAGCCAGGAGATCACCAGCGTAATTGTTAGGCTTTTTTTTTATTCTAGATGCTGCTGCAGCCTCACTGTCTTCCAGTGAGTTCCTCCTGATTTTTATGAGTGTCAGGGAAGATTCCTGAGGACAGAAGAATATTTTTAATTTGCTGTTGCATCTACAAATGTAGGCAGATGCAAATCTGAACTGGCTGGCTAAGAACCAGGTCCAGCCCCAAAACCAGCAGAAAATATGGTGGTATGGACAAAATAGTGCATTCTGCTGAGAGGCTACTCAGGGAGGTGTAGGGGTGGAGGGTGGGCTGTGAGAACCAGCTGGCTCCTGTTTCCCTCGAGAGTGGTGCTGTCAGCAGCCATCTGTGGGTACGTCCTGGAGATGAGGCAGTGCTTGGGAACAGGAATGGGTGCCTATGGCCACAGGAACTGCGGGCAAGTTAGGATAGACTGTCCTAGAATCACAGAACCACAGAGTGGTTTGGGTAGGAAGGGACCTCAAAGATCGTCTCATTCCAACCCCACTGCCATGGGCAGGGACACCTTGCACTAGACCAGGTTGCTCAGAGCTCCATCCAGCCTGGCCTTGAACACTTCCAGGGATGGGGCAGCCACAGCTTCTCTGGGAAACCTGTGCCAGGGCCTCACCACCCTCACAGGGAAGAATTTCTTCCTAACAGCCAATCTAAACTTACTCTCTGCCACTTTGAAGCCATTTCCCTTTGTCCTGTCACGACATGCTCTTGTAAACTCTGTGCCTTGTAGAGTCCCTTCAGGTACTGGAAGGTGCTCTAAGGTCTTCCCAGAACATCTTCTCTAGGCTGAACAACCCAAACTCTCTCAGCCATTCCTCACGGCAGAGCTGTTCCATCCCTCTGATCACCTTGGTGCCTCCTCTGGCCTGGCTCCAGCAGCTCCCTGTCCTTGCTGTGCTGGGAGCCCAGAGCTGGGTGCAGCCCTGCAGGTGGGCTCTCAGCAGAGCGGGGCAGAGGGGCAGAATCCCCTCCCTGCCCTGCTGCCCACGGGGCTCTGGCTGCAGCCCAGCACACAGGGGGTTCCTGGGCTCCCAGAGCACACGGCCGGGCCATGCCCAGCCTCTCACCCACCAGCACCCCCAAGCCCTTCTCCCAGGGCTGCTCTGGATCCATTCTCCTCCCAACCTGTCTTTGTGCTTGGGATTACCTTGATCCAGGTGTAGGGCCTTGGATTTGGCTTTGTTGAACTTCATGAGGTTCACACAGGCCTATCAAGGTCCCTCTGGATGGCATCCCTTCCCTCCAGCATGTTCACAGCCCCACACAGCTTGGTGTTCTCAGCAAATCTGTTAAGAGTGAGCTCAGACCCACTGTCCTGTCACTGACAAAGATGTGCCCTCAGGCTCTATCCTATGTAAGATATAAATCAGTAGAGGAACTCTGAATTAAATTGCCAGAAATGCTCAGATCGATAGATGGATTCCTTTTGGCTTCATTTAGCTTTGGATCACGCTCTCAAGGAAGAAATAGATCACTACAGGCTTTAACCTGAATTCTCATAGGCAAAAGTGGAGAGGTAATCTTTCTTGCAGAGTGGACTGGAAAACCTCTGCTAGCCTTTCCAAATTCTGTTCTAACTGCTCACACCAGGTCTGGGTGGCTGCACTGATTGTTTGGAGCTCTTTCCAGCAGGATGCTGTCATCTTGATATTTAAAAAAGAAAAAAGTCATCAAAGTAAAAGGGAAGCGGAGTGATGGAAAACTAAATGTTTGCAAAACAGGCCGGTTCTTTGAATCTCCCAATCCATTACATAACAAAAATGCATGAACTCTGTGATTAAGAATACTAAGTAGTAAGTACGGAAATCAATTCTCTTTAGTGAGGATTCAAATCCCCTTGAGGATTTAAAATGTTTTTTAAAGTCTAAGGAGGTGTGGGGCGGGCGGAGGGGTGACATCTTTTCTATAAATGCACGGAATTACTAAGCACAACGGATTTATTTAACCAGGAAACTTACATTACTGAGATTAGACATCTCGTTTTCAAGGTGCTCCGGGAAGATAATGACTCCTATACCCATAATTCACTGTAGACATCAGTTTTGTCTGATAATACATAAATTGACCTGATGATAGAAGTTAGCAGTTTTCACTCTACATTGCAGTATAGTGCTAGACAGCAATAAAGAATGTGTGGGTCTGATTCATTGAGTTTCTGTTAATTTTAAAGCAGAGGATTTGGCCCTCCTGTTTAGGAAATATACATTTCTTCTCTAAAACAGAGATGCAGTTTTTCTTTTCATTAAAATATAAATGCTCTGAAAAACAAAATTAAAGCTTCTGGAACAAGGGAAAGAACAATGTAGTTATTTATCCTAAAAAGAATGTTAGCCTCAAGGAACAGCCAAATGTTACAATGGATCATATAGAAAACACCATGGGATTTTATGATGCTGTGATTAAATGTGATCAGTTTGCAGGAGAAGGTGCATGAAATTCTGATTGCAGAGAATTTGATGGGAATTTTGCCAGTGACTTTAATAGACCTAGAGCTTCCCTTGAGTCCTGGAAACTGTAAAAGCATTTTTTACTTGCCTATTTGATTTTGAGTTAGGGAATATTGGCTCTTGTCTTTATTTGCTTGATTTTCTGGGCTGAAGTAAATGTTATAGCATTTTATGTTGAGTAAGCTTAAAATAATCTCTAACTGAGCTAAACTCTGTTGAAAATCCTTGTTGTAAAGGTGTAAAAACTGCTGTATTGAATTGATCCCTGCATCTGTAAGATTGTCTTTTCAGAGGAGGAACAGACTGTTGCAATTTGGCAGAGGTGAGGAGGATTGTGAAGCTTTTTCCTTACCAATTTTTAATTAGCTGCTGAAGGTAAAAGGAGGAAATGAAGGAGCTGCCTCTAAATTGAAGGAGATTCTAAAAGAAAAAAAAAATCAATACCATTTAAGGAATCAGATTTTCAGTTGGTACTTCATGGGTTCTTTCCAAACTATTAAGTAGATGTAATTTAGAGCCACTGATTGGAACATCTGATTTAGGAATATCAAATATTAGTAGCTCTCTCTTAGAGACACTATTGTGTTTGTGGTCTGAAATGGAGCTTGCTAGACTGTCTTCAAGGGATGTGCATGACAGAAAATGTTAAACTTGTCTTATAGTAGAAATCTCCCAGGTTCAAATAGGCGCTTCTCATCCAGCACTTGGCCATGGCTTGTGGAGCACACAGAACTGCTTCGTCACCTGCCTGTTGGAAATGAAGGAAAATGGAAATGGAAAAGAGGAGCTGAAAGGAGACAGGGGTTTTATCCAGTGTGCACCTACAGCATCACCCTCACATGCCAGGGAATATGTGGGGTATGGAGTAGGCACTGGCTGAAAGTAAGTGCTGAAAGTTCTTCTTTCCAAAGAAACGGGACAGCAAGAGCCTCTGACTTAATTTTTGGATCTCCCACTTGTCGGAGACATAGAAAAATACAAAGCCTTAGCTTTAAGGTATTAGCAAGTAGAAAATGCCTTAAACTGCCTTAAGCATATAAGGAGCTGAACTACTCAGTAACCAAATTGTCCTTTTTTCCAGTTTAATGATACAGTTATTCATAGAATGATATCGTTATCCATAGTTTGACTACCCCTTAGTCAAAACACAGACACTGAGTAACGTAGTTAGATAGAAGGATGGAACACGATAATCACATGCATAAATTCTATGTAAAAAATACGCATTTCTGTTCTTTACAGGCATAGGCGTAGAAAGTATCAATATAGAACCGTGTTTGTAGTTGATTGGACAATAAGCTAATATAATGCCTTAGAATTCTTAGAGAAATTTAGGATGCAGGATACGGGACACAGGATGCAGCAACCTACATCAAGAGAAGCACAGAAGAATGAAGAAGGAAGGAGAAGAATGCTGTCTCTAAATGCTTGAACTGCCACCCTGCTGCTTCTGCTTTATGCTCCTGCTTGGGACACTGAGAACTCAAGCAATAACACAGACTGCTGTCTTATACCCCTGTGAGACTGGCTGCGCTACCTTACAATAAACACCTTTTTGCAACAAGTAAGGATTCTTTCCTCTCTCTCTCAACCCAAGAAGCCAGAAAGCAGAGGAAAAAATCAGCACACCACTTTCCACCAAGGTAGTAGCAATGCACAATGTTTACCTTGAAATGATGATAAAGTAATAATTCAGCCTTTTCTCTGGAGTGAATAGAGAAATGTGACCACTCAGCATAGGAGTAGTTACATGTTTAACACTCAGATTATATCAGGCAGTAACATTGTTGCTTTTAGGTTTAAACCTGTATGAGAATTTTTAAATGACAAATAAATGATGATCAGAAGAGAAGTAGATGCACATTTTAATTAAGGATTGATATGCTGTAAGAGAAAAAAACAGAGGAGGAAGTAAATAGAAGTAAATATTATTTCCAGATTCACTGAAATGTGTCCAAGTTAACAACTATGAATACATTATTTTATCTTTGTCCATCAGACAAAGAAATCTGTGGGCCACACAGCCCTGCTGATGGGTTCTCCCCGCTGCAGCAGTAGAGTGGCTGTCATTAGAAGGGGAGCCTGGAGCTAGGGCTCACTTGTGAGTACCTGCACCACGGCTCGACCTTTACTGCTTGTATGCCACATTGGATTATGGATTGCTGCTTCCTGTGAATGCACAGCTGAAATCCAGTCTCCTGAAAAGGCCAAGGATACCTCAAGATCTCAGCTACGAAGTCTATTCATTGTGCAGAAATAGAAAACTCAATATACGAAAGTCTCAATTTGTGCAAATTTGTTCTTTTTTTTTTTTTTTTGAGAATGTAGAGCCCAAGCATGTAGAAATCATGCAGCAATGAAGAAAGAGAATTAAATGCTAACAGTAATTCAGGATTAAATCTGGGAAGCGAAGGTTCAAGCGTTTGATAAAAACTTTTTCCTGTCCCCTCATTGTGGGAGTTTGCTGTTCTGTTATGCTACTGCTGCAGCAAAATGCGCTATTTATACCAGATAAAATATACATAGAGGTCACAACACTGGTGTTACCTTCAAATTTGATCTATTTAACTACTGTTTTTTAATTATTTTCAAAGCTCAAATTCTTTACACAGACAGCTGTGATATCAAATGGCTTTATGAACTCTTGCTGAGTATTTTATTTATATTATTCATCCTGATAATAAGCTGTTGCTTCTTATTTTAATTATTCTAGTAGGTGTTTCCTTACAGTTTGTGATTTATGTAGTAGTCTAATGTCATCCACAGTTTAGGCCTATCAACAAACTTGACCCTTACAGAAGGCTGTATCAGTGAATAATAAACATCTAAAGTGTTACTTTTTCATAAGAAGAGTTTTAACACTGACAGTACCCAAAACCATGTAATAACGTGCATTTTTGCCTTCCTACACAGTTTCTTGCCATATATGTGTATCTGTGACTGTAGATACGGGCTGCTTTTTCTATGTTAATGTTTATTCTTAAATTACTCTTTTTTCTGTGTGTCTACAAATATAAGGAAAATGAAAACTTAATAGCTTATTTTAAGGTCTGCTCTTTTAGTTATACTTACCTTGAGGGTCTGTGGTATAAAATTAAGAAAGTTTCTCCTAAAGGTTTTAGAGTAAATAGCCAAATGGCCTCTAAAGCTATAACCCAAAAATCAAGAAATTAAATCAGTCTGAATTAAAAGAAAGGTCCTTCCCTGAGTTATTTATTTTCATTTTATGAGCTCTTCAGTATTTCTGGAGTTTTCCAGATAGCTATTACTGTAAAATAGGCATCTAAAAAAAACAAATAAAAAAGAGTAATTCTCTGTATTTGTGAAAGGGTGCTTTTAGTCATTACTTTCATAGTGCTCTGCACATGAGGTTTGTGCTCTTAGTTTAGTTTTTCCAGCTGGAGAACCTGAGGCACAGGAAGGATGAGAACTTGCTCCCTCACAAGGAAACTAGCAAGTGCGCCATAAAGCAAATGCAAGCCCATCTGTGGCAAGCTTGGTCTCTCAAATGACTATTTTTGTGTCACTAGGTGGTAATTGACAGAATCTGTTACTGTTCCTCAAGTTTATAGGAGGAGTAAATGAGAAGTCTCTCATTAATTTGCTTCTAAATGATAACATTTGTCATAAAGTTCGTCAAAGCAAACTCTGCTTTACTAATATGTGGAACCAACCTGAAATTATAACTGAAAAGAAGGTCTGGGAAATGCCTTCAAAAAGACTTTTACACACTTCACAGAAAATTGGGAAAGTGTAAGCTAAGGATTTTTCCTTTTAAAATCGTGAATCTTAACTGTGTTTGTTTGTGTGAGCCTTGTTACGGTTTTGCTCAGGGTAGCAACCAACTTATGTTAAAATGTATTTATCCTGCCAAGGTACAGACATTTCAAATTTGCTGGAATGCAGATTCAGACTACAAAATTACTAGAATAAACGGAAACAGTCAGAAGTAGGAGAAATGAGAGAGATGCCTGTCCTTTACAAATATAAAGCTGTGGACCCAAAGAAAGGAAATCAAGATCATGGTCACAAAATGACAGGGCCTCTCCTTTTGTGGTGAATTTTAGCTTCTCTCTTCGGTACCAATTACTGCTTGTTCATGTAATCAAATTCCATAGCATTCACGTAAAAGCTGTGGGAAATTAATTTATGGGAAATTAATTGTGGGTTGGTGGGCAATATTATTCCAAACACAGTCTAATTTCAGGTATTTCATAATCTGAAAAACGTTGAGACTGATAGTACTTTCAGCATTAATTCTTTCTTGGACAGTTCTACTCCACTATACGTGATGGAATTTTCCTGATTTGTACCAGCTAGTGATATAGACTACTGTTTTTCTCTACAATAGCTTCTCCTTTGTTTGCTTGTCTGTATACATTATCATTCCTCTTACTATAAACTATGGATCAGCTTTGTCCACCCCCAATTTTTTTTTATTTTCCAGATTTGATGAGTTTTCAAATGGCAAAATAGGTTTAATCCTAATCTTCATCCTCAAGCAGTGAACATGTTAGGCAGGAGTTTGGTAACTATTCTTTAGACTACAGGTGTACATTTTGAGGTTTTTCTTGGTTGTTGGTTGGTTGGTTGTTGATATTTTTAATAGTTTGTTTGTGGCTCACAAGCTTTTTTCCCAAGGTCTGTAAGAACCTTCCATTCAAACTGTAGTCAATAATAATTACTGAATTTATATATTAATTCTTGTGTATAGGAAGCCAGCATTTCATGAGAATTTTTGTCTTTTGATAATCTCAGTAAGATGAGAAGATATCCATCAGTTAGTTGTATGTGCCAGTCTCAGACAGAAAGAGTTTTATTTCCCCTAGATGATAAACTTTAATGGAAACAACAGCCTGCAAGAGAGCATTTTCTGAGTTCATGAAAATCATTCAGACCATGCTTTTGTTTTGCTAGTAAACATTGCTCTTTAATTCAGAAAACAGTTTGTATTGGCCTGGGGAAGGCTGTCTCATTTGATAATGGGCTCTGAATCCAGTGGATTATTGCAGGGATTTTATCTTGCAGTAATCTCCAGGGAGAAATGTACAAACAGCTGGGAGAGCAAGAAGGAACTGCATTGTGCGGCGGGAGTTTGTGGAGCAGAATTTTAGGGTGCTGGAGTGGATCTCAATACCAAGATGAATCTTTTCTGTTTTTCTCTGGTAAGTGTACACACACATGTTTTTATTTAGTGGGTTACTGAGTTCATAAACTGAACTGGTGGGTGTGTTTTTACAGAAAAATAATGAAGGTTTTTTATCACAGACTGTGCAAGGGTTGTGTAACAACAGTGAGTCTTTCTAGCCTAGACGAAGGAGTTTTTAGTATAAGAAATTGTTTGTAGCAAAATATGATTCAGTAAAAATTAAAAGAAGAGAATGTATAATAAATATGCTATGCACTATCTCTGAATATTGCAAAACCATGCAGATTTAGTCATGGGGTGTTTAATCCAAGTACAATAACACACCTCATAAGTAAGATAAAATTACTAAATATATGTATGTTATAATTTGTTTTATACTAGGGTATTTTTGGTTTTGATTTTTTTTTTCTTTTTTTTTTTTTAGATAATAGTATCCGTTTTCCTTCTTTGGTAGTTTGGGAGAACTGCTAGAACTTTTCAAGCAATAGTTTTCTATTAGCCAAACAAGAAAACATAGTCCTCAGGGATAATTTATTCATGGCAATATTTGCACATAGACAGAGGACTTGGTTTAAGATCCTCTATAGTTGGGGTTGCTTTTTTGCATTTTCTTTTCTTTTGTTCAGTTTTTTTGTTTGTTTTGTTTTGTTTCTTTTTGTTGTTTTTTTTTTTTTCCCTTCTCTTTCCTTGCCCCAAGGCAACTGCTCAGAATGAACAGGTAAATCAGGATAGGAACTGTTTCTGTTTTAAGAGCTTAACCATCTGCCAATACCATTGCCCAGCATTAGTAGTGATAATTAGCTGAATATATTTGCTGTTTTTACACAGCACAGTAGATCTGTTTGCCCATTTTTCATCTTTTGTCCAGATGTTTAGAATATCTTCCCCATTCATCTGGAAAAAAACAATAAAAATCAATATTCAAGCTGCACTAATACAAAGTCAAATAGGGCAACTGCTTTGTGTAAAACATTGCTCCCGATTGCTAATACTATCTTAGTGTAGAGTCCTGGTGTTTTCCAGATCATATGGATTAAAAGCTGGTTTGTACTGAAAGTAAAATGCAGTGGTATTTCAGGATTCTGTCACAAGAGTCACTCAGAAAAATAATTCCCCAGGAACCCAGTAAAAGTTTTGATCATATTTTAGTGTGAATGCCTGTGTACAAAGTTAACAATGGCTTTGTGGTACAATCTGCAACAGCATGAAAATACCCCTTTCAGAAGTTCTTTGGGAAAGAGCTGTTCTATCAATATTCTACTGTTCCATTGGAGCAGCTTCTTGTTTTCTATGTAGTTCACTTTTGCAAAAGGGTGTTGAGCCTTGTATTGGCTGAGAAACCAACAATTTAGACACAATGTCAGGTAGATTGTGCGTGAGAGTAGGTGAAGTTCCACTTTCCCTGTTAAACTCAGTATGCAGCACCCAGGGTTTCTGTGGGAGAGGTAATGATTGAAGTCATAATGGATGGTTCAGACAAGTGAAAGCTGGTGCCATGATAGTTTCTGTAATGAAATAATGAGTTCTGTTTAAAGATTGCTGCTAAGGAGATAACCTGCGTTCTTTACGAGCTTTGCCTGGGAGCCATTCTGTCCACTTTGGCAATCTGCTCACCCAGCAAAACACCTCAAAGTTATCAACATCTAAAGATAATTTATAGGTCATTAATGAGTTTCATAAAAGGAAGAGCCCTGTGCAGTCCTCCCTATGCCTGTGACGTGGGGCAGTTGCTTTCAGTAATCAGTCTAGCTTGGAAATGAGCTGGTGATCCAAATATGCACACCGACCACTTTTGCTCTGTCACCCTGTGGCCATGGAGAGGCTGGCTACAAAGTATTTGTAGTATCAATACAAGGGTATCTTTCCCTTCAAGAGACTCAAGCCACATATAATGAAGATCAATGACATAATTAGGATTTAAAGGTAACTTGTAAAGGTGCTAGGGGAGACTGTTCCTTAGTAGATGCAAATAGCCACCAAAGAATAGAAATCATGGCTGATCTACCCTGAGCGAACATCTGGAGTAACTGCTAAACCTGAAACCATAGAACAGAAATTCAGGCTATTGACAGACAGAACAAAAAAAGTTGTACAAAATAAATAAAATTCTCATGGAAGTGTTTACCTCATGTAGACTGACTGACAAGATTTCAGACTGCAAAGAGTGTATGCTTGTGTGTACGTGTGTGTGCATATGCATATATTGTTAAAATACTCTAGTTTATAGCTGAGAAAGTAGCTTTCTACCCTATGGTGGAGTATAGTGTTTGAAGTAATCTACCACCTCAGAAAACGACAATAATATTCTGTTTAAAAACAAAGTTTAACCAGACTTCTGTCGGATCCAAAGTGGTGGAACACCAGGGCAGTTAGAGGAACATCTGTTCGTACTGTTGAATTTTAATTTGGGTTTTCTTTCATACCTGTCCATAAAACTGACACTTAGTTATAGCATGAGACACAGTGATATGTGCCCGTGTAGAAGTGGTGATGTGGAGGCTGGAGACACATAATAGTCACAAGATGGTTGTGATGGAGCTTTGGAGCCTGAACTGGATTGTCCCCTTCCCAGGGAGGCAGACAGGAACTACTCCAACCTGTCACCTTTGATGTCCTAGTATGAGTGCTCCAGCATGGGGTAGTTTCCCAACAGTACTTTGTGTCCTGAGTTGACTTCAGAGCTATTTGGTTTCTCAGCTGAAATTACTTTTCTCATCAGGCTCATTGCCTTGTTCTCATGAGATTTTCAGGCAAATTAGATTTGTCTTGAAGACCTTGTGTCGCTTTTCCATTTACAAAATGATCAACAGGACAAATGTCCCTT
>WEKY01048188.1:0-11628 GCA_013390045.1 Picathartes gymnocephalus
TGGAAGGGAGTAGTACAGCTCCAGTTCAATATGTGACTTGTGAGCTATCACAGGGCTTCTGACTCAGTATTACTAAGAAATGTTCCCTGACTGTCACTGCAAAGGTATGTGAGGGAGACTCTCTAAGGACCAATTAATGGGAATGGAAGAAAATTCTGGTAGATTGGTTGCCAGTGGGAGGAAAGTGAGTGGAGAATGGTGAAGAATAATGTATGTTTGCAATTTACTTATTAGCCCGGTGGAAAAAAAAAAATAGCAACACATGCCAAACGAAATAACAAAAGATCTTAGCAGCATTTGTAAATACCATTTTAATTATTTAAGCTGAATGTGAATAGGAAGCTGCTGCCTTTTTTTTTTTTTTAAGGACACCTTTGTTAATCAACTCAATAACCCTATTTTATGTCACAAACCTGCAGTGTTCTGCCACAGAGGAAACTCACTGCTTCAGTTTCTTAAAGCTTGTATCCTTTAATCACAGCTGAAATAATGGCATCTTAATTCTGGCAAGCTCATGTAGAGATTTTTCATTTTCCTGTTCCCTTTCTGTTCATTTGTTTGTTTCTTCCACTTGTGTATCCATTGCTTTTATCTAAGGATCTCCAACCACAATTCAAAGGCTCTTTAATTAAGCCTCACAGTACCCTGTGCAAAGAAGGGCTCTGAGGATAAAATTCACCCAGTGCTGCATTGCTGTAGTTCAGTTTGAAGGCAAAGTGTTTTGTGATTAATTATTGCACAAATTTGGTTGGTGCTGCACATTATCTCTCCTGTTTCCATTGATGTGGTTGGTGTTGCACCTCTTAAAGGCTCATAACCACGTTACTCTGAATCTTTGTCACAGAAAAATAGTTCTTATCTTTGAGCTTCTCTATTTTCAGGAGTTAATCTACTCTACCTAATTCTTATTGAGGAAGGTAGATTGTTGTCAAAAAAAAAAAACCAAAACAACTTTCCTTTTGAGGATGGCAAACAAAGCCAAATTCCTCTTCCAGCTACACCTGTGCAAACCATTTTGTTCCCATTAGACCTCAGGTCCTGACACTGTCAGGTACATAAGCATTACATTAACTTTGATAATCTTATTTTTCAAGTCCAGAAGGATTCTTATTGTGTCTTATCTGGTGAGCAGGAGTGAAGATTAATGATTTTTATTAATTGCTGCTAAAATGTGGCCAACAGTTTAACAGAGTAATTAACCATGAGGATTAATTTTGAATTTTGGCATATAATTGTGGCCTGTTTAGAGATGGTCTATTGTCACTAGGGCTGGTTTCACTCAGTTCCTGGTAATAATCACAGGCAAAGTAGAAACTGAGACAGGTTTGGCACCTGCTCCCTCAGGAATCTGTTTGCTCTGCTTATGCCTGCAGCCTGCCATGGTAGCGGGAAGGAAAAAGAACAGATCTGCTACAGTTTTCACCAGTTATGCTGTGACCCAGGAGATTGTTCTGGGGTTTTTTTGTAACATAAACTTCCTTTGAGTTAATGTAAAAGATATGAAACTGGTAAATTACCAAAGTAAGGGAAGAAATTAAACTCAGTTAAAAATTGCCACTTCCTTTCGTCTTCAGAGAACCACATCTTGTGCTGCTGGGAATATCATGTAAAAAGGTAAAATATAAAATTGGTCTTTCCCTTTTGGCTGGCCAAGAGTGTGGTGTCAGTATATGTGCATATATATCTGTGCATTACTTTTTTTCCACCTGGGAATTGCAGTCAAAACCCCAAAATTACAAGACAGGACTCATCAGGGAAAATAGGTGACCCTCAGATGTTACCAAACAGCGTGAATTCTGCTCTTACTCACAGAAATTTTCCTTACACAGAAGCTCTTACAACAAAAAAAAAACCATGCTTAGCAGAGAATTGAACATAGAATTAAACTAATTTCAATTCTGATATATGTAGTTGCTAAACTTCAAAATAATCTAGGAAGAGGGTTGGTTTTTCTTTTTTTTAAGATAGTAGCAATCATAGGGTTTGATATTATTCAGCCTTTATATTTATATTCCTATTTATATTCCTGTAAATACATTCCTTTGGATGTGTATTTTATCATCACAACTTCCAAAGTTGAAAAAATTGGTTTTCACAGCCCCTGTTGGTGAAAGCTGAAACAATCTGCATGATTCTTAAATAACAGTTCCAACAAAAGGATCAAAAATGAGAGAGGTCTCATCTGCTAAGAGATATATAAACCTGGAGGCCACCACAGTATGGCTGACACCTAAGCATAATATTTTAGGTCTTTTCCATTGTCCCCATCCTAAATTGCAAAAACTTTTCCAAGCAAGTTGTTTTTTTCCTCTGATTCCAAGAGTTGAACATGGAATAGACAGAAAAAAAGACCAGAATTGCCAAGTGGTTGCACCACGTGCTACAGATGAAGTAGAAGCTGTTGCAAGCAAAATTCTCCTAGTTTTACACTCCTGGGACAGGTCTTCAAGGATGTCAGCAGGAATGCTGGACCTGTATCCTAACTGGTGATCTCCGTCAGCTGGACTGGACTGAGACAATTCTTTACGATGTCTGATGACCACCAAATGACCTGGGGTTGTAAAATTATATAGTGACACTAAGGATGGAAATGCCCATTCCAAAGACAAAGTTGAACCCTGGTTTCCTAAATCCAAGTGCTTCCATTCAACCACAGCACCATTTGTTTTTCTTTCAGATGCTGCTATGGCTGTTCAGCTGTGTTTGTTCTGCAAACCCAGAGCAAGGCAGAAGTGAGCCTGGGCTGCTATAAAACTAAAAAACCACCCCTGAGTGCTTTAATGGACTGAGTAATATCCCAAATGAGAGAAACAATCAGTTCAGGCAACTCTTTCTAAAGGTCTTTAGATGCTTTATAAAAAAACCATATTTACCAGTAAGGTAATTTCCCCACATCAATGAATCAGAGCCAAAAACTCTAGAAGAATTTCTCTTGAAATAGAATATTAAATCAGTCCATTGAAATGGTGCCATAATCCATTTGTTTGGTAAATGAAAAGCTTAATGAAAAGCAGTTGGCAATCATCTGCAACAAGGAAGAACATGACGCACCAGCAAGCAGTGAAAAGAACAATTAGGAGCAGACGAAGTGGGGGAAGGTTTTGTATTTGCAGCTTCCAAAATATAACATTTCCAACTTAGGATGAGATTCACCCTCTCTAAACAGAGATGTTTGAAAGTTAGAAATTTATTGCTGAGGCAGGAATCTTCAGGGGCCTACTCATTGGAGCCTAAACAGATGCTTAAGGTGTATGAGGAGGAGAAAAGAAAAACGGTCCAAAGCTCAACAGTTGCATGGAACAAGCAAGGTTGAGGCATTTCCAGTTCCTTTAACCATCAAAAATACCTTCTAGTAAATTGCTGAAAAGAATTCAGCCAAGGAAATAGTTAAGAGTGGCTCTGATGGTGTCCGAGACAACTTCTGTCTGTCACTTACAGCTAAATGCATTTGACAGATAATAAACCAAAGAACGTTCTGCTTTTTGGCACAAAGTTGTCAAGCATCACTAAAGATCAAGCCTGTGGGAATCTGACCAAACAAATCATTTCCTCTGGGGGATTTGCTTGAGGGCTGAGGATCTGAAGAAATGCTGAAGGGATATGAGTTGCATATCAATATTCATTGAAACAGATGAGCATTGTAAGTTTTTCTTGGGGCAACCAAAAGTTACAGATGAGCTGCCCATGGGCTTGAGATGAACCACCAGATATCTAAATCCTCTGATGATTTATTTTCACCAAAATACCAGCTCCTCCAACATGGCAGAGAAATGGGAGAAGAAAGAAAGGGGACTATAAATTAAACATTTTCCCTATTATGTGTGGCCACTTTTTCTCTCAGAAGCATCAATATCACAGAATCACAGTCTGATCTGTGTTTGAATATCATCCCAAACTGTAGGATGTGCCCCCAGCATGGAAAGCAAGACATTTGTCTGGTTTTTTACAGCATTTTACATGTTTACATGCATGCACACACATATGCAGAAATCCTCCCCCCATAAACTCAGGTTTTCCCACATCTGCAAAGATATCCCCCACCGACATTTTCACTTGAATTTGAAGCTTCAGCTACACCACGAAGATGGTCCTAGGTCAGGTGTGTGTGTTCAGTCCAAGAGAGCAGAAAAAGAGGAGGAAGGGTGGTTTTCTTTCCAAAGTAACACCTGCGTGGGAGAAAACACAACAGTGCCCATGTCTGGTTTCATTTCTTAACTGCAAAGGATTAAATCCAACTGACTGCTTCACTTCTTCTTGCCTGACATCCAGATGTCAGGTACATGGGTTGTCTGTGCCTGGAGATATCCTACACTCTGCTCTCCTGTCAGAGCCCCCACACACAGAGGATACCTGGTCGTAGCTAGGGATGTTCCTGTCTCACAGTCTCTGCTTCTCTGTCCTTTCTTATTCCTTCAGCTCCCGGGGAAGGGCAAACTCTTTATTTCAGTATAGACACAGCATGACTTAGAGGTGTACCCAGTGCTTGTGGGCATCTGCAGAGTGGTTCCAAGTTTTTGAGACAGGACTACCAGAACTCGATAACACAAAAAAAGCTCATTTAATAAAGAGCAAGCAATGCAATGGGACTGATGGCTGCCTCCCAAAAACAAGAGCTGAGAGTGTTTTGAAAGACAAAGAGGTAAGAGATGAGAGGACAGAGGAAGTTTTGGATGTGAAATAAGTGACAGTAACAGAACAGGTCAGCCATGGCATCACTGAAATAAATCCCTGCTGCCTTTGACTGGTTTGTGAAAGGAAGGAAAGGTTGTTCAGCTCCAAGATGTCCATGTGAGGGAACTCAAACTGAACAATGTAGAATTCCTGGCTGAAGTGTGAGTGGCTGGATTGGACAAGATGATGATGATGAGCATACACCACAGCAGTCTCAGAGAGGTGACAGAGTGCCTAGTATTTATCATGAATATTGTAAAAGGGATATCGCTGTCATCCTGTTCATGCTGGACTTCTCCTGTAAGCTGGTGGAGGACATGAAACCAGAGGACACAGGGGAGAGACAGACAGACACTTTAGCAAAAGGCATCTCTAAGATGATGAACTCAAATATAGGTTTTGCTGAGGGTGGCTTTGTTGGCATTTTGGTTGGTTGGTTGTCTTTTTTTTTTTTTTTTCCAGAAAACGCAACAAAAATATGAAGAAAATAAAGTTCTGAGCAGAAATGCAAGAAGTCATTTAAGAAATTGAGGAACTTTACACATACTTAATGTATTTAAACTGATAGTAAATCTTGCAAATATTCAGGCAGGTGGAAGAGATTGGTAGACAGCATGAAATGGAGAAAGAAACTGAACTACTTAGACCTGTCCTAGGCAGTTATATGTCAGGTATGAGTGTGTACACTGACATGAATTTCAGCTCTGTTGTGACGCATTAATCTGGAGCAAGGTTATTTAAAGGCAGATATGAGGTCTATGGTTTCAAAGCTAATGGGATTTCCTAATCTTTCAAACCTAAAAATGTCAAGAGGATTTTGACCTCTGTGTCTTCTAGATCACTCCAAAACTTTAAGCTTTGTCCTCTTCATGTAATGGACAGATTGTGATCCAGTATTTTTCACTTAAATAGAACTGAATTGCTTTCTTTTTACGAATCTTTGTCAATGAATATGACTTGAAGCTTAATGGGGCTTAAAATTCAAAATCACTGACCATCCTACTCTTAAGGTAAAGGAAACTGCCAATATGAGGCAGCATAACTACTAAGACTATAAACGTGATTATCTTTTAATAGCAAATAATATTAGTATTTTCAGGATTTAACTTTCCCAATTTCAGCTCCATAAACAAAGGAATTGATGCAACATTCTCACTAGACTCTCTACCATCTATGAAAAAATTCAAAAAGTCCAAAATGTGATTCAGCAGGACTTAAAACTGATGCCCAAGCAAACAGAGTCAAAAGGCTTCAGTCCATTTCCATTGACAGGAATCTAGATGCTATTTAAAGATATTTTATATTAGGTGCCATTATTTTAATTGGCTTTTGTGTCATGAAATGGAGTCATAATCATAAATCTATCCAAGTCTTCTGATTGACAACCAACCCCTGTCTTTTTTTGTGTGGCTCCCATATCAACCTTAGTCAGCAAGAGGAATCAAATCATTTGATGGACAAAAAAATAAGACTTGTAGGAGTGTCTAGATATTAATTTGGCTGTTCTCAGAATGTCAGTTGTCAATAATATATGATAAATATTATTAACATTTCCTCTATAATCCACAACAACAATGCTGTTCATATAGAGATTTGTCCTACAACATCATCATCCCATAACCACAGCCAAAATTTTCCAATAGTTTATTCAATAAAATATTTAACTGAACCATTTTCTTTCTAAATTAGAACCACCTTCTTCTACCCTACCCCCAGCCAAAACTCTGGTTTCAGAACACCTCTCTCTTTGTGCCTCCAAGAAGTGTTCAGGATGAATCCCAGACAGAATGGTGATGAGTGCAGAACTAAACACCAGCTCAAATCCTCAGCTGGAGTAAAATGGTGTAATTCCATTGAAGCTGGTGGTGCTTTGCTGCCAGAGACTGATTCAAAGCCTTTGGGATTCTTTTCATTGACTTCCCTGGGCTTTGGCACAGCTAAAGATCTGATCCTTCCAGAGAGAATTGACAAGATAAACAAGGTTGGCAGCTGTGGGAAATGTGGGAATGTTCTCTTGCTATGGAAGCTGCGGTCAAATATATGTCAGAAGAATTAGTCCCAGTTCAAAAGGTGAGAATAGATCAGTATAAAAAAGTATGAAGGTGTGGATTTTAATGGTAGCAAATGAATCCTCCTGTCAAAAGCAAATGAAAGCAAAATTCTTAGGTAGGAAAATACAAGCTTTGTCTACTTCTCATTTTGTATGTACACACTCATTTTGCAAACCTCTGTAAATCCTATTGAAACAAAAATGTGTTTACAATGTTACATATTCCATAAAACATGTTTGCTACTCAGCAATCTGCTTGCTCCTCTTAAAATGTATTTTTGTGACAAACAATCATTAAACCTCACAACTGCCGTGTGCAGATAAATGAAACTAGCACAGATATTACCATTTGGTTGACACATTTGTTTTGACATTGTAAAAAAAGCGTTGAGGATTTTTTTTTTTATAAAAGTCTTCCTTTTTTTCTCAGAAACAATAATATGTTCCTGCAAATGCTGCAAAAGATCAAAAGCTGTTCAGATCATATTTACAGTACTAAAAGCACAATGAATGCCCCTGTAAATGACATGTAAATTATGGAACGATGATTCAACTTCAGTCAGCTTTGCAGATTAATTGAAGGACCTTAATTCCACTTTAGCTTAGAAATCTGATTATTCTACTGCTTGTAAGAAATCAGCTTTAATCCTCTTTTAAATGTCATTCAACAGGTTCTTTCTGCACAAAAGATGTAAATGAATTTTCCATTACAATATCTTTTCAAATTCATTTTCCTTCCGCAGGACATTCTTAGAAATAATTTAAAACTGAGATATCAAACCAATAACTCTCCTATTGTACATCTGTTCAAGAATAATTGTCCGGATGCACATCTCATCTTCGTGATAGCACCACTCCATTGACCTGCCTTTTATTCCTACTGATGGAACTGGGACCAGAATTTGACTCCACAATAATTTTACTCTTGAATATACATTTAGGAAAACAAAAGAATTCTCTTAATTCACTGTTAAGTCCCTAAATAAGTCATGTCCACATAAAATTAAACACTTTAACATTCTTTCTTTATCATTTTGTTTTATTCCATCAGTTTCCTGCATTCATGGAGTCCTTCTATGCTACACCAAGATGTTTCTAAATTAAGGACTGTCTTTTTGGCACTTAGCAGTACAGTAGGTCCTAGTTCCTGATTAAAGATATCCTTATCACTGGCAAATGATAATGTTATTTTCTGTTCATGAAGAAAACTAAGTGCTAAAAATCACAGACTGGCTGAGCCACATGTCCAGTGGGTGTAAAATCAACACATGTCCTTTGAGAGTTGTGCTGATTTACACCAATGGTATATCTGGCACCCCAGGTTAGAGTGCTGTTATTTAAGAGAAATGTCCTAGATGATCCACTTATGGAAAAAATTGCAACTCCACAGACCATGTGGCATTTAAACATTTGTTCCTCCCATTTCTCATCAGAGCATTTGCTCTCCTGGTTGCTGTGAGAAGTGAAACTGGGTTCTTGTTCCTTCAGCTGTTCAGTCAGCTGTGTCACCTCCCTAAAGGAACACCCCCTCATTCCTTTGAGGTATTTCCCTGGTGTTTCCCTGTTGGCTCCTATTACCTGGCTCATCTCTGTAAGATTTTTGTGCTGCAGTGTAGCCAGCACGTCCCAGAGCAACAAGGTGCTCTCTAGCACCTCATCCTTCTCACCCTGGTGTGTCATCCCACAGCTTCTCCTGGGCAACCCTGATATTATCCCCTTCTCCCTTTACATCCGGCTTAAATAACCACACCTACTGTGCAGAATTTCGTTTACCAGTGCAGATCAGTCAACAAAGTCTAAACCTTCTGTTGGTCTCATTTCACCTTTTCAAGCCATGGAATATCCTTATTTGCCAGTCACAGTGTCATATTCATGGTTTCTGCATGGACCTACAGGCAGGCTGTGGCACACCAAGACTCTCAGAAAAAATTAAAATGGAGCAAGCCTTTAGGCAAGTCCTCAAGATTAAAGTTTCGTCCTGTATGATGCACTTTTCCCAAAAAGGATGCAAAACTTACACTTCTTGTGTTTTGAGTTTGACCTTAAGCTCAAATCAAGTCTTTCATTCCCCCAAGCAATGTAAAGTCACTCAGCAAGGCTCAGTGTTCACCCTGAAGAGCCAGCATTGCAAATAGGTAAGACATAAAAATAAAAGAAGAAACAGATATACCACACGCAAAACATGAGGAACAGAGCAATAATTTGGTGAGTGATTTTTCCAAAGTAGCACAGAAAGTCTATAGAAGATTCAAGGACTGATCTTCCATGTGCACCCCAAAACCTTTGCCAGCTCTCACCCCAGCCATCCCCTGTCCTCTAACCACAGGCAGTGCACCCTGTGTCACATATTCCAGCACATATCACAGTGGACTGGAAAGTTCTCTCCTTGGTCTGTCAAACATAAACTTATAAAATGTTCCTGTGTCACTGTTCTAAAGGCTTTGAAAGCACTGAAGAGTCTGCCTGCAAAGGATGTGGTAAAGGTCACAGTACCAGGAGCTGCTACTGAAAGAGAGACATTTTTCTGCATCACTGACAACAAGCAGCATCCACCTAGGCTGTGTAACAGGTGTAAAAAACTTGCACTGACATTTCTCTTCTTAAAGTCCAGGGGCACCACTTGAAAATATAATCTAGCAGAAGCTGATAAAATTCAGTGACATAAATCATGCTTAGTGTGACAATCCAGCCTGCAGGATAACAATAAATAATGCAAAGAAGATGCAAATGCATTGCATTTTAGCAAACAGTGGCACAGCCCTGTTGTAAATACCTGCACAGACTTGAAACTGAAAGGTTTCTTGCATGGCAGAAGTTTCCACATTTTAAATGATTGTGTATAAATATTATTAGCCAAGACTGTCTTTGGCCTCATGCTTTCAGTTTGATATGATGTGACCCGAATTTCTGCCCTAATGTAACTCTCTTATCTAGTCCTCATCCAAGCAGTCTCATGGGCAGCTGCGTTTCTGCTTTGAATACAAGAACCCATTCTCTGCTTTTGAGTGGGAAAAAAAGCACAACAAGGCACAAAGGCTCACACAAAAAGTACCTTTATGTCAAGGGCAGGGTGATATTCAGACACCCCCAAAAATTAAATTAGATTGAGAGGTCTAGAAGGTATAAAAGCAGAGAGAGAAGTTCCACTAATAAATAAGTATTTATATTAAATTATAAGAGTCAAATATTTGTCTTCTGAGTAACTGTGTAGTGAATGGTATGCCTTATGCTCCGTATATCATTCAGGAATGCAGAAAGATTTCTGGCCAACTCCCAGGAATGCTCCTCTCCCAGAGCTTTAAAAGAGAATGATTTGACAATCACAGAAAAGGATGCTTTCTCTGAATCCAAAACAACTGATTTGATGAGTCTGACCCAGGCCTCATCCCCTACCTGTATTGTTTAGTTCTGATATCTGAGATGAAACCTCGGTGCTGAAATTATGTCCCAGATTATTGGCAGATACGTGTGTCTCCACCTTGGAGATGGGAAGTGTGCATTTTAATTTTTTTTCTGTATCTCTACACACAGCCAATGATTTTTTTTTTTTTTTTACAGGATCCTCTGTGTTGCTGTTTCTGGAGATTGCCTGACTCAGGTGGGTGGCCAGGAGGAAATACCATGGGATTAGGTTGCATCTTGTTGAAGCTACAGCAGATCTTCCAGTGAGGATAATTCTAAAGGTGATAAATGCATGGATACAGTGAAAATGATTGGCTATGGGTCACTCTGCTGTTCAAACACTGCAAAGCAAAGAATTTTGTGATGGAACTTGTCTCAGTTCCTTCTTCCCTTTCTATGAGAAATCCAAGGCTTCTTTCTTGGAGATACTGAATGCATACCACTCCACTGGTTTTATTTCTTTTGAAGTTAACAGAAAGTTATAGCAATGCACTCATTCACTTCAATGGGACCAGAATTTCACCCCTAACTCTTTGTTTGTTTGTTTGCTTGCTTGCTTGTTTCATCTAAACAGACTGGGATATGAATAAAGTAACTCTTGATTTGGAAAGCAAACAATATTGGTGATACCTCGTCCCTTGAGGTCTTTTTGATTGGATGTAGCTACAGGAAGGCTGTGGAAGGAATGTCAGGGCAGGAGCCTCTACAACTTAGCAAAGTTTTAACCTCTCAACAGTCCATTCTCTGCCACTCATCACAAATCCAGACAAGTGTCACTTAGGATGTCCTCCTACAGTTCTGCTGCCCTCCCCATTGGGAAGCTGACAGTCAGGCATTTCTGTGCCTGTCGTCTGCAGATTTATTGCCCCTGTGTCTTTACTTATTTGAAGACAACTTCAAAATTTTTAGCTACTGCACTGCAAGATGAGGTACAAAGGAGGTGCACAACGGTCCTAGAGGGAAACCGAGGCTTAAAAAAAAGAAATTACCTTAAACAAAGTCACCATCTCCCGTGTTCCAAGACCTGTACAGTCTAAATTATTCTGTTCTCCTGAAACAACAACTCTTTACCCCTCCATCAGCACAATTAGTAATAGGCAACAGGCGGTGGGAAGGAATGCCACACTCCAATTCATGCTGGTTTGTTTTGTTTTACCTTAAGAGTCTCTTTGATATTTTTATACCATCAGACAGCAGCCAGCTCTTTTTTTTTTTTTTTAAACTTCTTCCCTCTGGACAAGTAAGATATTAATATTATCCCTGTAACAAGCAGCTGAAGGAATAAAACATCTAGGTAAATACTGCAAGTGAGATTAAAACTCTCTAGCTTTCTGATGTAACCCTGTGACATAGCGTTTCTAGTGAATTAAACCAAATGTACAAGTATTTAACGACTAATCCTTTTAAGTATTTTAATGCCCCAATGAAGATTTCTTATAGGGAGAGGCAAAGCATATGTGGTTTCCGTTAGAGTCTGCCTGCAGGCAGAGGATTGAGCAGATTGG
>WEKY01048188.1:32256-70219 GCA_013390045.1 Picathartes gymnocephalus
AAGAAAGAAAGAAAGAAAGAAAGAAAGAAAGAAAGAAAGAAAGAAAGAAAGAAAGAAAGAAAGAAAGAAAGAAAGAAAGAAAGAAAGAAAGAAAGAAAAAAGAAAGAAAGAGAGAGAGAAGGAAAGAAGGAAAGAAGGAAAGAAGGAAAGAAAGAAAATAACCACCCTCTTCTTAGAAGCTCAAGCATCAGTCACCATAAAGTCTACCAATAAAATCTGGAGAAAGACGCTCCCCTTTCTCGCCTCTGCCTTTTATGTACTTCGTCGTGGTATCACCTCTCATTTGAAAGGCACTCGCTGAGTCTTGATCCTCTCCCCCACTCTAATTTTAATTTTTGACACTCCAAACTACCGCCTAAGGACTCGGTCATGAGGGATGAGACTTTGGACAGGAGGCTGGAAGGGGCGGGTGAAGGCAGGGGCTGAGGGCTCTGCACCTCGCCCCAGGAGAATCTTCTCCCGTGCTGTTCCGTGTGGAAACCAAAGAGGAAAAAATAGGGTGCTGGTGTGTTACCACCTCCCCAGGCATCCCAGGGTGAAGGAGTTGGTACTTGGGACACAGAACCATAGAACTAAACTATAATTTAGGTTGAGAAGGACCTTCAAGACATCCCACTTCACCTTGCTCTGGCAAACCGCCTGGAGTTCCCTGGCCAGTCTTGTCTTCCTCTGCTTCCCGAGTATTGCCTAAGCTCCCGCACGCGTCCCCAGGACCCCCGCCCCAGAGCCCGGCCGGGTCCCCTCCAGGTCTCCCAGCCCGCCCGGCAGCTCCAGGCGCTGGAGCGGGGCTCGGTGCGAGGATTGGAATCGATCCCTGCGGCTGGACCCTGTCCCCGCGCCCAGGGTAGGGCAGATCATCTCCTTGTCTTCCCTTTGTTGGGCCCTTCCTTCCTTTTTCCCGGCTCTTCTGAACCTTACAAGAGCCTCGGGACTCCTGTAATAGCCCATCATTGTGTTCAGATCTTAACGCGCAGTCATTAGCGCTGTTGTCTTCTTCTTTTCTCTTCTTTTCTGTTCCAAGGGCCAATTTAAATCGCATTAAAATCCTAAATAGCTGACTTAATTAATGGCTTTCGCGGCTCCAGCTGAGATAATCTCCAGCCGACTAAAGCCAAATCATTCGGCGACTTCCAACTCGCCAGGAGTTTGGGGCTGGGGAGGGGGACGGAGGGGGTTGAGCGGCGGGTTTGACGGGCTCTGCCCGGACACCGAGCGCTCCGCCGGGCCGGGAGGGAGCGGAGCCGGCAGCACCCTCCGCTCCTGGCCGCCGCCAGAACTTGGGCAGAAGTTTGGCCAAGAGATCTGGCTGGGGTTTGAGAGCTTTTTTGTTTGTTTGTTTGTTTGATGGTTTGTTTTATTTTGGTTTGATCTTTCGGCTTTGTTTGCTTTGTTTGTTTGAGGTTTGGTTGTTTTTTGGGGATTTTTCTGATCGTTTTTTTGTTTGTTTTCTCTGCTGATCTACGAAAGGTGTATTTTCTAGCTGTGGACAGTAGGGTCATGGAAAGTCCCTGGGCTGGATTCTCACCGGTTTTTGGACTGCGCTTCTCTCCATTCCTGCTGGGGTAGAAGTTGTGTATTACTTTGCTCCATTTCGAGCTGCGGGGTGTCATGATCTGCACAGTCCCAGCCCTGCCTGCCTCAGCACAGATTTTGGAGCCAGGCACACACGGGATGTGCACCAGGCAGAGCTGTCCCTGGAATCCCATGGGCTCAGGCACACGCACTGGGAGTCAGGTGTGTAAGAGCACACGAGAGGTGGGCACACAACAAACACACAACACACGCAGCACACACAGAGCCAGCCAGTGGCTCCTGGGACAGATTCCCCGCTCAACATCACTCTGGCCCCACTCCTGGGGCACCTTGGGCAGAGCCTCAAACCTTTACCACACCTTCACACACCAAACCCACACTGGACAAGCCTTTGTCCTGCAGGAACCAGCACAGGGTCACGGGCACTCTCCAGCAGCACTCAGAGGCTTTCCCAAGCCACTGGCACAGAGAGAACCTGGAGAGGCATTGGAAAGTGCTGATTATTTCCTGTGGCTTGTGTATGGGAAAGAAGAATGACGCAGGTGTCTCTTCTTTTGGGTTTGATTTGGATCCTATTCTTCAGCCCGGGAGCTGCAGAAGTTCTCCTGTGTCAGCGCTGATACACCTCCATAGTGGAGAGCTGGTCCTGGGCACATGAGATCCTTTTACATGTTCATACAGTCTGTAAAGTTGGTTTCCTGCAACAAACCCACTTATTCGTATTATTCTCTTTCCCACCTTGCTTCTCCCAAGCTATGTTTTTTAACCTTGATTACACTTAAAACTCTTACAGTTCATAATATCCTTAAAAACGCAGTGTAGGTAAGAGGCTGGTCTTAAAAACTGCTGGTGGTACCCTCACTCTTACTGAATCTTTGGGTTTACATTTAAAAACTCCTCATGTTCTGTGCATGCAGGCATGTCTCTTATTTTGACATGAATGTTGTAGTGAGGGACATCTCGGAATTGTTTCTGTTCATGAAATGAGCTGGTTTTATGTGGCTACCAACATGATGCAAAGTTTGTTAACTAAAATGAAACCAAAAAAATAACTAGGGGGAAAAAATAAAAAAACAATGCTTTCTATTTTTCCTGAGAAATGCAGATGAGTTTTAGAGTTTTGAATATTTAGCTGCTATTATTAATGACTGGGTCATGTGAGGATAATTTGGAGAACATTTTAAATTGCTTATAGAACTTTTGGAACTGAAAATGGGATTAAACAGTACTGATAAACTCTGTACTGACAAATGTGTGCTTGCATTTGCTACATGATAAGGAATAAAAGCTAAGGAGAGGCAGATTCTAATGTCTTTATTTTATAGTGTACTGTAAACTTGCCAGAATTTCGGCACAGGGCAGAAAATACAAGCTGGAGGCTCCCACGAACAGCACCTGTAGACATAAATAATAGACTAATAAAAAGCATAGCGTGCTATTAATATTTTATATAAGATCAATCTGTTGACATTCGGGCGTGCTTACACTTAATAACGTACACAAGTACACAAATGTCTATATCCTGAAAAACAAAATAAGCAGCACTTCTGCAAGGTTGTCACCAGTGCATTATGATGTTTCCTTACATGGGTGTATGACATTTACAGGTGAATATCTTGGAGAAAGGGACTAGGTTGTACTGAATGAATATAAAACACTTATCGTATTGGGGGTGTTATAATTAACAAGTAAAAAATGACCTTGCAGAGTGTAAGAATGTGTAAAATTATAGACACGCATTTAAAAAAAGATTGTGTTTAAAGTGTAAAAACCATCTAGTGACTTTGGTGGATATTTGTCTCTCTCATTCCTGATAAAACAAAAACATTGCTTACGAAAAATATAAAAAATATTCCAGAATATTGGTTTTACCTATTAAATGATTCACAAACATTTAACTCTGATGGTGTAAGGGAGCCTTGCATTTCAGCAGGTGCCTGAGTAACTAAATCAGAATAAACCACCACACTCCAGGCACCCTATTGTTCTCTTCATCTGTAGAAAGGGAACCTACAACCAAAACAGACCCAGCTCTCCTCGTGTGTTATTGGGATTTTCATTGTGTTGCCAAGATGGGTGGGTTAGAGCATGGCTCTCTTCTCTCTGCTGTCATCTGCACAAGCCATCACCAGCTTGTGTTGGCATTTTGTACTGACATGTGCTATTTGATGGGGAGACAGGAACAAGGGAGGGAAAATACTGTCCCGATGTTTGCTCTGACTACCTTTTGCAGGATCACATAGCCTAAATTTTCATCGTTCTAGGCTTGGGAAACAAAGCAAAAGCACAGTTTTCGTGAAGGGGGACACTGTGTGGAGAATGAACCAGTGAGTTAGAAGGAGAAGGATTGGGGCCCTAAAGTAAATTAATAAAAATGAACTCAGTCTTTTGTCATTCCTCTCCCTCAGGCCACTTGAAAATAATCATAGATTAGAATCATAGAATATTTTGTGTTGGAAGAGACCTTTAAAGGTCATCTAGTCCAGCCCTTTGCAATGAGCAGGAACATCTTCAACTACATCAGGTTATATATAATCTCTTGAGGTGGTTTGGAGATTCAGTATACAGCAGTTTTGGGCCCTTGGTCTCTCACCTAGATTAGGTCAGCTGCACAAAGCATCTCTCTTTCCCACCCATTTTTATCTTGTGACCAATTGTATTTATTGTAATCAACACGGAGATGACAGATCAGAGAGTAAAACTCTGTCATGAATAAAGCAGCAATTGAATAGAGTTGGATGAAAGAGAAGCCTTAAAGAAGGGATTGAGTGCCTGAAATCTTCCCTTTTTTTTTTTTCCTAATCAGTTGCAATATAAAATATAATTTTCCCTTTGCCTAAATCTTGTCCTGCCTATGTTTTCAGACCTCTGTGGCTGCAAGATCACAACCATCTCCATTTACAGTCATCTCCAAAGTAGTATTTTATGGCAAAAGATGAAGTCAGACCAGACCATATAATCACTTCCTTATGGAAATAAACAGTTGTCCTAAAAAGAATCTTCTTAACTTTCACAGGCCCATTTCCTGTGGTACTCAGAACACAAAATTGCTGAGGCAATCTGCTGTCTGATCCAACAGCTACCTCACTGTCTGCCTGCTCCCCTTCTCCGTTTTCTGGCTTTGCCACAGGACGAATGCCATGGATAATGAGTCAGGGTGCAAGGGCCACAGCTTTCCCTTCTTCAGGCACAATTGTGGACACGTTACTTTGCTGTTCCTGCACGTGGAGCTTTTAATTTGGTGATCTGAGGGGGTCTTATGTGTCCTGGCAGCAGATGTTAGTCTGGAAAGATTTCCAAAGCCAGTAAAAACTGCTGAGAGGAATAGGGATCTCCAGGTTGAATCACTAGCCTCACAAAAGGCATTATTTCCACTCTGTTTCTGAGGCATTATTTCTGCTTCTTCTGCTGGTGTCTTTGCATCCACCTCTCAAATAATCTCTTATGACAAGATTGGCTCTACAATTAAGTGAGGATTGACTTTTCCAACAGCACCTACGGTGGCATTTTGTTGACGGGAGAAAAAGCTGGTTGTTGCCACTGCTGTTTAGTCCAACTTAAAACATATCTTGTGGTGGTGGTCCTCATGTTAAGCTGCTTCACAAAATCATTTGTCCACTCTAACACATGATCAGAAGGAAGGAAGGCATACTCTGAAGCGTGTGTTTGTCAAGAAACCTAATCCTTCATCTTCCTGTGTGGCCACCCTTCTCCTCTCCTCTCTCTTTCCAGCAGCCCTCCATGCCTTTTTCTGTTTACCATGTGGTGTAAAGGCCAGGACTTCATCCATCTCCGCTCCAAGGTGGTGTTTGTGGTAGGAAATTCAGGCCTTCAAAAATGCACACATTTTGTGACAAAGACATATCTTCATCTAGAAAGCACCACACTGCTCTCTGTTGCTATGTCAATGAATAATTAGTAGAGAGAAATAATTATATGCAATAGATTTTACCTTCTTGTAATTTGCTACTTGTTCCCCATGTTTCTGGAGAGCAAGTGACCTCGACTTGCTGATTTCTTTTACTTTTAACCCATAACTGGCTTACCTGGAATTACTTTGGTTTAGATCAGGTTGCTTAGGCATGATACTTTACAATATTTCAGAATGTAAACAGCTTTCTACTGAATGATATTGAGAAGTGTTCAGTAAATTCTGGTTAGGGTAGGAGCAGCTGCAGGGTAACAGGTTTTTGGATTAAAGGAACAATTATTTATCTGGCATAAAGGGTGCACATACTGGCTTAACCTGGCAAGGAGATGAACTTTAATATGACACTGATTTCAGTAGAGTCTCACTCGTTATAAAATCTACAGACTCATTGAAGTAAATAAATATGTACACAGTGCTACTGTTTTCTTGACACTTATATATATATACACGTGTGTATGTGCATTGTGTGGCAGATGCCAAACAAACAAATCTACTCAGTGTTAACGCTCTTCACAAATGTACCTGACAGACCAGAAGTCTGAAAACGTTGCTTGAAAATATTTACAGGTTTCTGGAAAAAAAAAAAATCCACCAAAGAAAACCCAAACACACCAAAACAACACAGATCCAAAATTATTTCAGGCATGTGGTGCCAGATTTGTGTGTTTGAGCGTACGAGCTCGTTAATTGTAGCTTCGAGCTGAGTAAAAATGTGCATCAGTGCCCTTGATGTGCCTATATCTCGGTGATGCACGAATTGTCTATATATCCTGTCTAAGAAGTGGACACTAATATCTGCCCTGGAACATAATTAGAAGTCATAAAATACCCTGCTGTACTGAGTCAGGATCTCACCCATCTGGGATTGATACCAAAAGATGTTCTTTTCTGGTGCTGCTGTCAGCACCAGAATGTTTAAATATACCTTCAAGAGCTGAAATATTTGGAAAGAAATTCTGTTTGCCTTATGTAAGCAAGCAATAGTCTGCATTTAATGAAGGTTCATCCTTCAGTCTGTCTCTGTCAGAAGTGGAACAGAGCCACCTTAATTTTGAGGAGGCTGCACATGTAAGATGATAAATCAAAAGGTGTAGGATCATGTCTAAAGTGAGCTTTTGGTTTTCCATTCTATTCTATTCTATTCTATTCTATTCTATTCTATTCTATTCTATTCTATTCTATTCTATTCTCATTACAGAATTTAGGTTAGAAGCTAAAATTTTTAAGTGCAACACACTGTGCTCTTGTAGTTAAAAAGATTAAAGTGTTCACAGGAAAACAGAAATTATCAGGGTATCTTAAAAGATACAGTATGCTTCCTTTAAGCATGAGTGATGAGCACAGATTAATTCTGCTCTAAGAAGATCTTCATATCATCATCCTCACATAAACCATCTGAACTCCTTCTAATAGTGTACTGAATTATATGATATTTCATATCACTGTCATATGCAGCTCATTCTTTCTTTTTTTCCTCATCTTTCCCCCAGGGAAGAATAGTGCATGCAGTGGTAAGATTTATTTCTTCCACAGAATTTTTCATTGTAGTCAGGTTGGAGAAGGCAAGTCAAAGAAAATGTTTTGTGCTTGGTGATAAAATATGTGTTAGTCGTTAAGATTATTTCTTTTTTTTCCTGGGAGTTTGTTCTACTCTCTTGGATCAGTTGCAGAGAAAGTTTTCTCTCTTTCTCTCATATTAACTTTAAGTTAAAAGATCAGTTTTGCCAGAGGAGTTATTGATCACAGTCTTAACTGAAAGATTTGGTGATCATTCAGCAGTTTTAGACCTAGGCCAAGTAATTGCCGCTCTCAAGAAATAAACAATTGCAGAGCTAACCTGAGATAAACTGATGTAGCTCAATAGATTTCAATCGTTAATATCAGCTGAGGATTTGACCTAACTTTGGAAGGAATTGATGAGTTCAAAGGTGTGGAAAGCTGTTCTTGCTGCAAATCACTGCAAGCACATAGTGTTCTTGCATCTTAGTAATCCTAAATACTGCTATGAGAGTTAAAATTAACATTTCTCATTAGAACCAACGTCCTAAATTTTTCACAAACTGTGTTTTTTTAAATTGTGAGTGAGGGTTCAGACTTATTTTTTTAATCATACTAAATTGAAGAGACCTTAGTGATAATCGGCAATTTCTTCAGAGCATGAAATCAAATGATATGAAATAGCCATAATGCTGTATTTTGACTGTAAAGCTTATGAGATCTAATAATTCACTCTTCCCACACTGAAATTCCAACACATTCATTTTTCTCAAAGCAATAATATTTTAGAAAGCCAAACCACACACACCAAAGAAAAACAAAACCCAAACAAAACCAACCACAAGACAACCACAAAATTGTTCTTCATGGTTGAGTTTGTCAAAACACAGAAGATGAGGTTTCCCCCACTCCAACATTTCCTTTTTTTGTAGGTGGCACCTGTGTTGTCAACCCCACCGACCTGTTCTGCTCTGTTCCTGGTCGCCTGTCTCTGCTCAGCTCCACTTCCAAGTACAAAGTGACCATCGCAGAGGTGAAGAGGCGCCTTTCACCACCAGAATGCCTCAACGCTTCCCTCCTCGGAGGTATTTTGAGAAGGTAAGTTGAAGGTGAGGATAACAAATCCTAGACAATGCTGTAATTGCTGTAATTTTTTTTTATTTTCAACAGTTAGGCTTTATTCTTTTTCCCTACTTGGATAGGTGGTCACACTTGGGGCAAACAGAAGGGGATGGATCAGGAGGGAGCACTGGGGAATTAGTAGCAAATTAGCAAATTTTTCATCAAACTGATTTTTTTGTTTTTACCTACTCAGTAGGTAGTTCAGTTACTCATCAGACATGGATAGGTCTTGTTTTGCCTTGTTTCGAGTGAAAAAAAGTACCTTCAATGTGTGGAAAATTTCACCAGAGCTAAAAATCTAAATTCTTGCTGGGAAACTATCTCAAGGTAATTGTTTTACCAAGAATGGTTACAGTATTCACTCAACAGAACACCTAAAACACCGAGGTGTAGGGATGCCTTTTTCTTCCTTTCTTTGCATGCCTTTTGAGCACAGAAAAGACAGGATAAGCTGATTTTACTTTTCTTGTTGTGAGATACTGCGGGAGAAGTAAATAATTAGGCAAAGTTTTGCCTCTGACCCTTCACTGACCAGAGCAGACACCTGCAGAGAGCTGGAGCAGAAAGAAGTCAAGGGGCAGATTTTGCCTCACATTGCAAGAGGAAAACGAGGAGGCAACTGTAATTCAGCCAGGCATATCTAAGCCATGGTGTCCCCGAGGTGTCAGCTCGGATGGCATCAGCTGCTTGAGCACCCTTTGATCAAAACTAGCTGGAAAGTCTTCGGCTATTTCACTGCTGGCACTGAAGGCCACACTGACCCTCGTGCTCATACTGAAAGTCATTTTAACCAGCCTGAGAGATGCAGGCACTCAAGAGTTGTCTGGAGCCATCTTGGGGAATAACGACTATAGACCATAAATTGTTTTCAAGGCATAAGTCCCATTTAACTGCCTTTATAGGTATTGAAATCCAAAATCTACATCCACCAAAGTTTTCCCCTCTAGTTGCTTCGTCCTGGTGAAACCTACAACTAATTTTCACTTTAAATACTCATGCTGCAGATTTCATCAATACAGTGCAGGCTATTATGGATTCAAGGGCATCGACTCGATTGTGGGGGCTCACTTCTCTCCTCTGTTAAAATGCTTGAATGATCCCCATAGGTGTTTGACCAAGACTAAATATCTCCTCTCCCAAATTAACCCTGGGCACAGTTCAGGAGTTTGTAAAAGCCGGGGACTCCTCCCTGCCTGCAGTTTGGATGTGCTAATTCTGTTTTTTGAGTCAGAGAGTGCAACTGAATAGATTTGGTCAGTTTGTAACTGAGGGTTTCACAGCTAGAGAACAGGCTCAAACACCCTCTATTTGGCCAAGAAAGATATAGGAAAACAGAATCTCATTGATTGTTTACCTGAGACCTGGAAGGCTTGTTTTTGCTTCCTGTCAGCAGTCACTGGTTACCTATTTTCCCAAATAGCTTGCCTTGGGAATAAAGTGTCCTTCTGAATAAAGAAAAAATTATTTTCAGAAGATATTTCCTGACAAACAATGTCACCGAAGTTATGATATTTCTAAATGCATAAAAACAGATATTCAGATGGTGACATTCCATGTTTAGTTCCTTCCTCTGCACGAAGGAATTTGAACCTGAATGTCAAAATATTTAGTTAATTATTTTTACTACTCAGTGATTTCTTTTTCTAAGCTGAGAGTCCCTCAATCTCATTTGGGGTTAATTATATATTTCTCATAAAAAACCTGAAGGTGTAGACTCTTATCTAATTAATGGACAGGTCATTCATTTAGGCTGGGACATATCCAGGTTTCAGTCACTGTTTTATTCATTGTTTAAGCAAACATTAGTTATTTGCTGTCAGCTGGCTGCTGCATCTGTCTGAAAGATACAGGTTTAAATTCCCTCAGGCTGAGGAAGAATTTGAACTTACATCTGCTGCATAAGTGGATATGTCTCAAATGCTTCAAACACTGAGGTGCTGCAGAAAAACAGCACTGGGACACATCAGGACCCATTTTGTGAGAACAAAGGGATGGAAGTGTTTGGCATAGGGGCACAGATAAACAATGACGGCTGAGGTTTTAGCTTCAGCATTTCCTATTGTCTTCTCCGTCTTCCTTGTGAGTTCTGGGCTTTGTAGGCAACATTTCTGAGTGCCCAGGTCTCTGCACAAGTTATAGAGGGATAGTTAGAGCTGGGTTCCACATAAACATCTACATTTAAGTAGCTGTCTGGCTTCCTTTTATAGTCAGATGAGCCAGATCAGTAAAGTTCACTCATTGTGGATTTCTATTTAATCTGATTCTAGAAGGTCATGTTTCTCTCTAATTTGTCTTTGGAGCCTGGCTTGGCTAAATCAGATATAAGTGTTTGCACTGTCAATATTTATATTTAGTCACTTTAATCCCAGGATCCAAATCAGGACACTGGGCTCCACTAGGTGGAA
Source organism: Picathartes gymnocephalus (assembly GCA_013390045.1). Lineage (NCBI taxonomy): Eukaryota > Metazoa > Chordata > Aves > Passeriformes > Picathartidae > Picathartes > Picathartes gymnocephalus. The sequence goes on from WEKY01048188.1 coordinate 42,745, forward strand.
AGCTGCCTGAGGATCTGATGCCCCCATGACAGGCATTAAAACCTTTAACTCTGCCAAAGAACCAACTTTAGAGCAAACAGGACATTCAGGATACAGCTTTGTAATATTTCCATTGACGTCACTACCGCAAGCATTACCCCACACATTTGTCAGCTAAATGTATACAATTTCTAGGCTTCTATTAACAGGGGGGAAAGGTGCAGAATAATGATAAGTGTCTCTCTTTCCTGCTGTTCTCTCATGATAGAGCAAAATCCAAGAACGGAGGACGCTGCTTGCGAGAAAAATTAGACAGACTGGGACTGAATTTGCCTGCAGGAAGAAGAAAAGCAGCAAATGTCACACTCTTGACTTCCCTGGTAGAAGGTAGGGTCTTTAATATTGCAATATAATATAACCATGATTAAAATGTTTCATGGCATATCTTTTCAGCCATAGGGTTAAATTTCATAATCTGTATTTTGTATAAAGAGACCTGACTTGCCTAAAGCCACAGAGAGAGTGAGTGGCAAAATGGAAGTTCACTCTGAGATATCTTGGCCCCCAGCAACTGTCTTGGTCCTGCAGTTTCCTCAGCATTGATTTGTGCTTACAAATCAATCATCTGAGTGTTCTTGTGAGAGAGATGAATGTCTTATACCAACTCTATAAGTAGGTTTGTTTATCCTCGTGTTGTTTTTTTTTTTAACTTGTGAATTTCCTGGAGCTGGTCCAAAAATGTGATGATTTTTTCTTTTCCTCCCATAAGAAAGCATAATATTTAGACAAGCCTTTTCCCCACACACATAAATGAATGAAATCTGTTTTCAGATAATATCTAGACAGGCTCAGGAGATACTTTCTTGGCCTTTATTTGTTGTTTAAATATCATTTGCCAAATACTGCCAGGCTCTTCAAATCTTCAGCAGGGAGATGCAGGTTCAAACCCCTCAGGCAAAGGGAAGAAACTCTACCTGCATCTCTTCTATTCTGGGTGAATCCACTAAATACCCAGTTTGTTGTCTGGCTGCAAGTAGCAGCTCTGGGAATTTCAGAACCCTCCTCCTTGATGCTGAGAGAAGTCAGCTCATCCTAAAGGTCAATACCTTCTACAGTCATAGCCTGAAAGGTCCATACAGATCTAGGCAAGTAGGCTGAGGTCTCAGCACATATTACTACAGAATTACAGAAGAATTGAGGCTGGAAGGCACCTCTGGTGCTCTCCCAGGCCAATCCTCTGGCTCAAAGCAGGGTCAATTAGAAGAGCTTGCTCAGGACTTTGTGAGTTTTTTATTATCTCAAAGGATGGAGACTCTTCAAGGCAGAAATAGCATTGAATCCTCAACACTGGAGGTTTTCAGCATTCGTAACAAGGGACTGAGATTTTCAGGGGCCACTGAGCACAAGGAAGTTCGATGGGGCTGCTCTGACATACAGGAGTGTCCATACCACACCTGCCTGCAAGAGAAAGCTCTGACGGAGTTACAGTCTCAGAAAAGGTACCAGGTTAGAGGAGCAAGGGCAGTCCCCGCCTTCAGGCATCTCAGGTCAGGGAAAAATAAACACAGCTGGGTTTTATTTGTAAACAGAGCAATGGCTTTAAGCTGAAAACTGAAACTAGGAAGAAATTCTTTTCTTTGAGTGTGGTGAGGCACTGTCACAGGTTGCCCAGAGAAACTGTGGCTGCTCCATCCCTGGAAGTGTCCAAGTCCAGGTTGGACAGGGCTTGGAGCAATCTGGGATAGTGGAAGGTGTCCCTGCCCATGGCAGGGGATGGAGCTGGGTGATCTTTGAGGTTCCTTCCAACCCAGACCATTCCATGATTCTGGGATTCTGTGTGACCAGTTATTCATTCATCAGAAGAAACTGAGGGAGGCAGCTCTCTGACAGGTGCCCTGGGGTTGGTGGCTGAGTACCTTTACTGTAAGTCAGGAGTAGATTCCTGTTTCCCAGGAATGGAGCTGTGCCCACCTCCCTGCTCTTTATTCAAAGCCAGTAGCAAACCTGGTATCAAGCCCATGGTGTTGCTTCTGTTCTTGGACTGCCTTGCTGTGAGTCCTAAAGATAAATACTGATGTGACTGAGCTCACTTTGGCAGAGAACTTTTTGCCTGGATATGCTAATCATTAATTTTAGGTACTGGAATTTTTGGGAAAGGCACCACGTTCCAACAGAAAACTAAGTGAAGCTCATTTTCTCTCCGTGTAACCAATCCTGGGTCAAACTTGGCAGTGCTCATTGAATTGTTTGTGGTATAAGCTGTTCTCACTTCAGATATGCAGATATTCCTTCCAGGTGGAATTAACTTACAGCACAATTTCTTCCAGGAAAGACACCTCTCCTGCTGCTGAAGGAGGCAGAAATGGAAGGATACAGGCTTATTCTGTGGTTTAGACAATCCAGACAGAAAGCAACATCAGCTTTTTCTGTGTGACATCAATATAGAAATTGAGATAATAATTTGTCAGTTTTATTAAATCTCTAAAATACAGATACGCTCTGTGTACCTTTCATAAGGACCCAGGATTATGTCACTCTTGACTTCTTTAGATGGTTCTAAATTTATTATTATTAAAGGTCCTCACAATCTTCAATATATCAAGGTTTTAATATCTTTTTAAGGTAGGAGTGTCCCCAGCCTCTTGCATATCTATGTGATGTAAGATAAGGCAAAATTAGTTTCATGATTATTATGTTTATTGACCAAAACCAAGTCAAAAGTCTCTGGCATGACTAATACTTCTCTTTCTCTAAAACATACTAAAATCATTGAGCTTTGGGGAGTTCTGTTAAGCTCAACGAGAAACTGCAGTTTATTCCTAGGCTGTGGCTGTCACATGAAGGTTCAGATTTTATGAAAATTATTCTGTGGCCTCCTGTTTTCTGCAAATTTCTTTCTTTTGGAGTTGAGCTTTGCTACAAGGTGTTTACTGTTGGCTTGGTCAGGTTGCATCTTTGCTGTCCTTGGTAGGGACATCTGTGGCCCAAAGTAGGAATTGTTTGACAGATCAGTTCTGTTCTTTTTGTTTTCCACATAAATCAGCACAAGGAGTGGAAAGGCAGACAGGGAGAATGAAGTCAGTGTTGCAGGACTCTCCTGAGCAGTTTGGGGACACATGTCTGTGTAACCTGCAGGTGAGGGATGCCCTCTAGTGCCTGGACTAGATGGAGGGAAAGGTCATTTTTCTTACGAGCTCCAAAAGGAAAATTCCTACATATTAGCTGTGAAATAAAGGCTCCTCAAATAAATACTAATATTTCCAAGGCTAAGCTTTCCTGCGGGCTCGAGAAAGCCTCTCCAGTGGGAGCAAGGAGGGATGTGAAAATAGGGGTCCCCTTGTCTTTGAATGAGTCACTTGTAAGTCAAAACATAAATGTGATTGCAGATGCAGTAAAAGCAGTGCATGAATGATTTGTGAACCATCAGATAAGAAAAGGGAAAAACTTACAAAAAAATTCTAGAGTTTGTTTTCCTGTCAAACCTGATTAGGACACTAGATTTCCTGGACACAGAATTAATGACATTCATCATTTGGGGACCAAAACTCCTGAGAAAAATAGGCCAGCGGTTGCTTTTTTCATCGTGCTCTCAACTATCACACTTCTCCCCCACCAGCCTTTGTTTAAATATCCTTTCACTTGTTCCTCCTCCCTTCTCACCCTACAAATAGAATAAACTTTCCTTCCACCTCCCTCCTGTCCCTCCTCCCCCTGAGTAACATTTCTGCCGGGTAGAGCACCCGGAGGAGGCAGAGCCGAGGGGAGAGTGGGAGGTTCGGGTGCCGAGTGTCCGTGTCCCGGGGACACAGCCGCTGCCTTCGCTCTGCACGGGGCAGCGCTCCCTCCTGCCGGCCCGGGGACCCTCGCTCTGCCCCTTGCCCCTGCCCTCAGAAACCTTTCCAGGTCCCCGGCTGCTCTCCCACCGAGGCTTTCCGGGGCTGTCTCTGCCAGTTCTGCTCCAGCCGCTGTCCTTTTCCGTCCTGCAAAGCTCTCCGGTCAATTGTCAGATTGCAGGAGAGAGGCAGCGCTGCCGGCCCTGGGCTGGCTTTAAGGAGAGCCCAAGATTCCCACCATCTGCTCTTTATCTCGGCAAGAGGAAAGAGCTGGGGGTATCATATGTGGGGAAATTTTATTTTAGATTGAATTTAGATTGAAACAAGGACACTAACTATAAAAGTCAGGGATCTAAGCAGTTCATACCTTTATGATTCCTAGACTGATGTAAATAACAACTAGGCAGAACATGGGAGATCTAAAGTAAAAGAAAAAAGGTCAGTTCATCCACATTTCCAACATTTACACTTCTTCTCCCAAGGTAAATGTCTGAATTATGCTGTAGAAAAAGAAAGAACATATTTTATGACATTTTGTATAAACTACTTTCCCCCACCACACAGACTTAATCCTACTGTACAGCAACCAAAGGGAGGTCTATTCACAAAAAACAAAAAAAGGATATTATGCTCCACTTCTCAATCATCATTTGGTCCAGGTTTAAAATTACATCTTTGCTCACCAATGAGATAGGAGAAATTATGTTCTGCAGAGTGTTCTCATGTTCAAATTTTTATTTTTATTTAGAATTTGTAGTTATATTTCAGGATGCCTACTCCTTATAGTACGTGCATGCTTATATGAATAAATATACATAGCTGTAACATGCACTCATAGTATACATGAGCTTTCCATTTCCAGCAAAATATATTTTCAATTTTAATTTAAAGTACTTTTATTATTATTTCATTAAAAACAGTAATTACATTTGTATCTACATTTTAAACAATCCATATCCACGAAGAGATAAGTAATTTTGTCCCTTTTTGCTCAAATGATTTTATAACATAATCACAATCCCAGCTCCAGACAGGTTTTATACTTTCGAATAATTTTCTCAGATCATCAGTACAGTTTAGTATAATTTTGTCAGCCCTAGAAAATATTATAAATCATCTTCTAAAATACAAGTTTGAATGACAATTCACATTTTCATTCCCCGTTTTTCTAACAGTAAGTGGAAACATTCACATTTCAGTCCCTTACTTGTTGATCGTGTTAAATGACTTCCTACATTTCAACATTTTGTCTTGACAAAACCAAGACTTTTCCAATGGCTAAACGCTTAAATTTTTTGCTATCTACATTCTTTGTATTGTTACTGGGACTGACTGGGACCATGATGAAGCTGTCTGGAGAATTGCAATTCCACCTGATGACAGTTTCAAAGGGTTTGACTTTTATTTTCTTTCCATGCTGGAATGAAGATAAACCTATCAAGTATTTTAACAGAATTTAATTGAAAAGAAAAACCTGGTGCTCTTCTGAAACTGATTTACTCTGTAAGTCTTTATTTCTGGAAAAGTAAAAGCATATTTGGAACAGATATTTTGAAACTGCTCTCCAGAAATGTAAAAGCTATGGCTGAAGTTTGTACCCTTTCTCACCCAGGAAGAAGTCTGAGATAGATGTTTGAAATACAAAGCAATCAGCCAGCTCTATGCCTGTTCATTCTGATTTTCTATTAACTTATCGCTGAAATACATTTTGTTTTCACTGAAATCCATTTTGTTTCCACTGAACATTATTTTACCTTTCTAGAGGCTGCAAACTAAGTGGAAAAATTTTCTCCTTTCAACTCAGAGATAGTGATTGCTTGTTAACACCTTCATTCTTCTTAGGGATACTGGAAATCATGGTTTAACAAAAATCCAAAGAAAGCAGATGATTTTGACTATAATCTTCAATTTCTGCTGTAAAATTGGTTACAGCTGCAGAGGTTGTAGCTGGCTGGTATCAGCAAACAGATTGCCTGGGAGTGGTGCATGGATTTTATCAGTACCTGAATAAACTGGGACAGATAACCACACAGTAAAGTGTTTTGTTGTGGAATCAAAAGGTGTTTTTCCAGTAAAAACTCCAGCGGTGGAAAGGGAGACAATAAAAACTGAAAAGGGGGAGAATGGAGTTGGAATAGAGGTCTGTGCATGAGGTTTCTTATTCCTCATACAGTCCCTGGCACAGGACCACTGTTTCCATGGAACTTCTCTTTCTCGGCTTGGCCAAGTCTTGCTGAAGATGGGAGTCATCTCCCCGTCCTCATTGCAGTTGCACCTTCTCATGCCAGATCATAGTAAATAGGGAGAAATCAGCACCTCTGGGTGTTTAATGATTAAATTTAATGATTAAATGGAGTTAAATTAAAAAATAAACATCTTATTATGGTGCTCAGAACAGCTGTGGAATCTCCACAGTTGGAAATATTCAAGACTAGGCTTGAAAAAGCCTTGAATAACCTCATCTAAGGTAATGCTTTCAGCAGAAGGTGATTTCCTGAGTTCCTTTCTAATCTAGACTTTCCTTAATTCCTCTGATTCCCTTTTGCCTTCTACTCTAGTATAGGATGATAAATGCTTCAAGTGCTAGTTTGTCTCCATTGACTTGAAAGTATTAAGTCAGACATCAATATTGACATTTAATCTGATGGATTCCACTGCAGATGTTCCCAAAGGGAGGAGTTACATGTCCTCCTGACAGCATCAGCCTTTTGAACTTCAAAGAGCCAGAGTCCAATGCCACTTCTCCTGAGGGCAATCAAACACACAACTCTGGGAAAAAAAAAAAAAAAAGGAGAAGTAAAGTAAAAAACCCACAATCCCTGAACTCCAAAACTATTCTGGAGCACACCTCTGTTAGTCACTCATGCAGATGTGCTTCAACATATGCTTCTGGTAGCTGACCTATTTCTTCTTCCTGCAGTGAGATGAGAGCAAGTGTCATCTGGAAATGCCTATTTCCCACCAGGGAAAGACTAACTCAGGCACAGATGTTCACAACCCAGGCAGCTGCTTTTGATCAGATAAATCCCACACCGAGGTTGTCAGAGTCACAGAGTGCAGGTCAGAGTGTTCAGTAAACCCTAAAATATAATTCTGGGTTCTCTGAGCTAGTGAAGAGGGTTGGGTTCTTCCAGAGGTATTTGGCAGCCAGCACGGAGTTGGGTTTTGGTGTTCAGTTTTTGCAGTGAGGTAGAGAGGTGCTCAGTGCAATTGCCTTCTTCGTCATCTTCTCTTTTTGATTTGCCTGATCAATCTTCTTTGCAATCCTTTTGGGAACAGGATTATTTACTAAGCTCTCCCTTGGGATCTGCTTTTCTCTGGTGTGAGGCACTTGTACTCTTGGCTTAACCGCTAAGCAAATATATTGGAATGTGTGTTGTCCCCATGGCCTTTTCCTGGGCTAGAGGGCTCCTCTTCCATTAGACACAGGGAAGTGAAGCACCAAAGGCTGACTCAGTTCTTCAAAGTTGTTTATTCCTACTTTCTGCTCCTCTCCATGCCTTGAAATATGGATGATGAACAGGGCTTGCAAAATTGGGCAGCTGCCCAGTACTTGCTGGTGGCAAGGCAGGGCCAAATGTCTTGGCCAATATTTTCTCATCCGAGGGACATCCTTCCATCTGATGAGAGGAATATTCTTCCTATCTTCTGCCTGGCACCAACTGATGTCTAAATACTAACAGGCCAATTGGGCTGAAATGTGTGACTGACTTGACAATGACTGTCTACAGAACTGATCTGCTACTCCTTGGGGTTTTTTTTTTAAGAGTGTAATAAATTCTGTAACAATAATAACAACAACAAGATGATGATGATGATGATGATGATAATAACCCTAAAAAATGCCTGACCCATTTTGTTTGACCGCAGGGGAAGCACTACATTTGGCCCGAGACTTCGGCTACACCTGTGAAACAGAGTTCCCTGCCAAGGCAGTAGGAGAGCACATTGCCAGACAGCACATGGAACAGAAAGAGCAGACAGCGAGGAAAAAGATGATCCTAGCGACAAAGTAAGGAGGGAGGGGAAGCGAAAAAAGAAATCGGTCTGTCACTTCTCCATGCTGGATCTGGGGGCTGGGAGAGGGAGGAGTGGGAGTCTGGAGCTGGGATTGTGGTGACTGCTATCACAACAGCGCTCACTGACTGCGGGTGAGAGCAATCCTCCTCGGAGATGGAAAGAGGGACCTTACTTACTGCAGAGCTGATTTAGTGGCTGTGCTCTCGTTGCCTGTGGTTAAGGGGGCACGTCCATCTTCCCAGATGCTTTGGTTTAGACGAGAACAGAGGATATCATTACATGGTAAGATCTGTGGGACAGAAAATGGCTTTGTCTCCTGTTTGTGTGTGAGCAGATCTGAGCTTCTACTGAAGCACTGGTTACTGTTGGATAATTATCATTTGTCTGCTGAGGGAGAGCTGGTTTGCAGAAGGACAGATCCGCTCTGGATGCAAACTGCAAGAGTTCCCCTGAAGTCAAAGGGACTGGAACAATGTACAACAGCAGGGGAGCTTTGCTAAAGACATTAAAGACACAAAGAGGCATCAGACTTCACTCTAAACAAGCCACTCGTCTCCCTGGAGCAGTAACATCATGTTAGGATAACATTTCATCTAGGTTAATTAGCTTTGGTGAGGGAGGAATTAGCCTCCATGAGCCATAGGAAACAGGAATAAATTGTCTGTGTGGAACAGGGTAGACCTGCCCTAGGTGTGTGGTCTGACTGTGTGGGGTAACCTTGAACACGTTCACCATCTCGCTGTGCAGTGTCACGTGTGAGGCTGAACTAGAGCTGAAACCACAAATCTGAGCTCTCAAATCATCCCCTCCATGCTGGAATTGTTTGGAAAAACTTCCAGGCTGTGATATATCCAACAGGGAGGAATTACCCTGCACCAGGAGAAATGGCTGACCAGCGACAGGATTATCCTTTGTATCCCAATGTCCTTCTGCTTTGGAAAGATTCCTGGCCTTGGTGTCCCTTTTCTATCCAGAACACTTTGCCCTGACAGTGACCCAGAGATGGGATGCACTGAAACACTTCAGGCTTGTGAATCCCATGAATACAGCCTGTGATCCTTCCTGGAGTGATAAAAGCATTACCATGTGGCTCAGGGGGAATTTTCTCATTGTGAAGGTGATGAGACACCTCATATATCACATTCCTAATTCTCTTGTACATTAAAAGGAATAATGTAAGTGTAATATTATCTTATTCCTAGCTCTATCCACACTTAAGGGCTCAAGAAGTGTCAAAGGCATGAGAATAAACCAGTTGGTCAGAAGAAATTCCTCTCTGCAAGTTGTGTCTCCCCATTGCTGTGTAGCTCATTAACATCCTGCCACCTGGCTGAGGATTTGTGTCATTTACGGAACACAATTCAGCAATAATGATGCAAATCTTCCCCATTTTCTCTGCCTCAAGTGAGAAATCACAAAGCCATGAGTTGTAATAATCAGTGGGTCGCTGTTATGTCCTATCCCCAAAGGCTGTGCCATTCAGGAGCACATTTGAGTCTCACTCCCCTTTCTCACCACCCCATACCTACTTTCACAGCCTCTTTCACTACTGAGATGGGGAATCATGGGCATGCACTACCTCTAACCACCATGAACTTCGGGCTTGTAGGCTGTTATCCTGCATTTGTTAGGAACAAAATTACTTTTCCCCCCTGTCCTATCAGTTGAAAGCACCACGAAATTGCTCAGAGAGCTCTGTCGATAATAGAAAGGCCACGTCCTACTGCAGTCAGTGCTGGTAACCGGGACAGATGGGTCAATGTGTGTGCTACTACTGCCCTCTCCTGCCTGCAAGGAGAACAGGGGTTCCCAGTCCTGCCCAGGTGTTCCCGGAGACACAGGTCCATGACATGGCAATATTCGCATGGCATTTCCCAGCCACGCTTCCACGTGTCTGATACAAAGAATTCTAGACAATCATCAGGAGTTCCAATTACTCACCAACCACACCTAAGCTCTAGGCTTGCAATTTCAGCAATTCCACAACTTCCCTGACTCATGGGCTTGTGAGAAAAAGCCCAGAAAAGCAGGAGATTGTTATGCTGCCACCAAAATCAACACAGAAATTCCAGGGTGGTAAAATCACTCATGGCAAACTTTGTCTATGGAAAGTGCCACTGTCTGTCAGTGTTGCTGCTGCTGTCCACTGTGGCACAGAGCCAGAAGCCCAGAAAAGTGTCTGTGATGAGATCTTCCACAGGTGGAGTCCTGAGGAAAAGTAAGAAGAATCAACAAAGTTATTTCCATAATTTCTAGAATATAGGTGATGAGGAAAAATAAGAGGAAAGAGTAAAATAATTTCCACAATTTTTCACGTTTAGGTGTAATTCCATTAAGGATTTAGACATTCAAATTAATTGGCTCGGTTCAGCTGCCCAAACACAGGCACCCACTGCCTTTTGAGTTGAACGGGGTTATCCAGTTTGGCCACAAGCTGCTGCTCCAGGGGCACACAGATCTCTTTTTATTACTGTGTCGTATCTGCCAGTGGCTGTGGATGTCTTGGGTTTTACATCTTCCTGGGAGTAACGAAACAGAGCCCTAAATGTCTACAGTGGTGAAGCCTACAACGTCCAGTAGGAGCTCCCAGGCCCCCTGACATCAAGGACGTCCCTACCTTGTAATCAGCAACCCATCCACCCTGAGTGGAAGTGGTTCAGCTGCCATGCACAGAACTGTGGCTCGTGGGCCTGTGAAGGTTAAAAACTTCTTCTTTACATGCCAGCAGCCAGCACATGGAGGCCACTGAGCTCAAATGACTCTTTTCACTGTTCTGCTCAGCCCTGCCTGGTCTGAGGCTGTGCTGATAGAAACACAGACAATGGAAACAGGACCATTTTCCATCATGGAACAAATCACATTCATTTTGTTAAACTGCCTTGTCTTCCAAAGCTACCTCATGGAAATGGTCTCACATTTGCAAACTCAGTACCTGCCTGGGATAGGAAAATGGAAAATCCCACTGTATTTCCTGGGGTTTTTAGGGTCCCATTCCTGCTCGTTACAGTCTGGAATCACCTGCTGCCAGAGGCTTGTCCTCAGGGCCAGGCAGGAGCACGCAGCCACAAACCAGCAGTTCCCCAGCTTGCCCTGGTGGAAGGCGTGGGAGCTCATCCCATCCACATGCGGGGGTCCTCACAGAGGTCCTTGGGCTGCTTCCATTCCACTTCTCCTTTTGCTGCTGAGTCATAGGAAAGGGATTCATCCGAGGCTGGAAACTCAGCATCCTCAAAGAGCCGGCCCTGCTGGAGGCACAGCCCCTTCAGCTCGTGGCAACAGTATGGTGTCACGGTCCATACTAACAATTTTATGGACTGGACAATGAAGAATGAGAGCTTTACTTGGTAATTATTGTGGGAGGAAGAGATGCTGGGGTTGTGTAGCCAGTGTACACTGCTGAACACAAGTGTCAGCAGTGGCAGGATGGGAGTGAAACAGGCTGAAAAAGAGCTGAAATGGTAAGACAGGAATAAGCAATGGGAGAAACCAGTCTCCTTCTATTTCCTTTCTTTCCACTCACCTTCTTTGACTGAACAAATGATTGTCTGGACAAGGAGTTGGCTTTCTGGACAGAGCAAGATGCTCCAAAAAAAAGACTGAATTGTAACGATTCTGGCCAAAGGGTACTGATATTGGCCTGTTAACCTTAGAAATGTTAAAAAGGTTTTGGGATACATATTCAATTCACATAGAAATAGAAAAAAAGTGGGATAAAGTTTTCTATAGTCTTTAAACATGGGTCAGTTCACTTTGCAGAGGAATGGGAGATCCTGAAAGGCATTACAGCAGGGGACAAAATCTGACCAGTTTGCAGCTTGCACAGATGCAACACTGCTGAAGACTGTGTCAAGTATTCCAGTTGATGGAGAGGCCCAGTGTCCTACAGGAAACACCCCAGAACTGCACAGCACAAGGTCTTCCATGTGATCAGAGGGACAGACACACCCACATTTACACGGACCAAAGGAGAATACGGTGAATAATAATTTTATTGTGGAGTGATTACAGCCAGCACAGACTAATCAGCATCTGACTCATGACACTTCTCTGATATCTGGTCCTTGGATACCTGGCAACACTGCCACACTCGGAATAAATCAGATTCATGGGCTCACATTTGCCCCACTCTTGTACTCAACACCAGGCATTTGTTTTGGCCACTGATAGGGATCATGGCCTACATGAGCTCTTGTTCTGACCCAGTACAGAATTTTTTATCTTTTCCTGGTCATATATTGGATCATCTGACCATGTATCACTAGATGTTTCCTATGAAGGAATTACCAGGTCTATTTTTGTTTATCTGTGCCCTCTAGGGCAGCATAACCATCTGTCTTTGCTTTTTCAAAGTCACAGTCCAAAAAACTGCCAACCCCTCTCCCTGTCACTACCCCAGGTGATATTTTACTGGTAGTGGAGGCTCGGAGACACCACTTTGCCTAGAAATCCCCTTGTAAAAAAAAGTAGGTTACTGCCTTTTGCAGGTTTTCATGTATAATAAAAAAGTTTTTTCTTTTCTTTCAATCTGCCAACATTCAGTCAAGACTTTTGACACGTGAAGATAGAAGGGAACTTAATTGCCCACTCGGTTCTGACACTTTCCTTTGTTAAAATAAAAGAACTTTTAAGATGAACTTTTTCAACAGGTAGAAAGTAGAGGTTGGAGGAAGGAGAGAAGAGCAGTGCTGACAGGGCCGACTGGGGATAGTGGATTGTTTAGAAGCCAAATGACTGACTGTTTTCAGTTGTTGAAAGGAACTGTTTTTCCTCTAAGGACCTGATTCATTAAAACTGTATGCTGCATTTACATACATTTCTGCTGAATACCTCTCTTTGCCTGAAAGGCTGGGGTGATGCTGTCTTTTCAAGCAGTCGGTGTCTAGGTCCATGCAGATGACAAGCATTTAGAGAAATCAGGCTTGGATGGGGTCCAGCAGCACAGCACGAAATAGGTTTCTGCATCTCCTCTTAGTCAAGATAGAGTTGTAGGATCCAAGATCTCTGTTCCCGGCTTGCACCACAGTGATATAGTGAAGGGTAAAACCAGTTTAGCACAGTTTTCTTGCTCTTAGCTCATAAATGAAGGACCCTCTAAAGACCAACGAGCTGAGTTTATCCACTTTTTCCATTATGCCCCTGTCCAAAAAGACAAGAGATAAGAGGTGATAATGAAGAACCCAAACTTTATCTAGGACCAGATGTGCAATGGGACTCCTAAAAGGAATCATGGACCACAGAGATGCTCTTTAGTATTGGAAACTGGGCCCAGGCACAGTGATTGGATCTATGCTAACAAAGTAAACCACACACACTCCTAGTCATCAGATTGCACTTGTCCATATTACTAAAATATTAGAATGGCTCACTGAATTCTCCCAAATATCTTCTGGGCAAGCCCTGGGAGACAGCCCACAGCAGGGTCTGTTCTCAGGAAGCCACAGGGTTTAGGAGACCAGAGGAGCAAAACCATAGGGATGTTATCAGATGGTGACAAAAAGTCTGTGGGTGTGAGGGTGACCCTTGTCACTCTACACTTCCCTTGGTGGCACAGTGACCAGGCTGCATGTGGTCACTGTGAGCAGTATCAGGTTAATCCAACAAAGATCAGGCCCCCAGGTGAGTGTCCTGACCATCTGGAGGTGATCATGCCTTCCTGACCCCCCATTAATTTCCCCCCCCATATTTCCAATACAGGCAATGGAGGATGGTATGTTAATTTGGACAGGTGCCTTCTCCTTTTTTTAATTAACTGAATCATAAACTAATTGAAAGTAAGTGATGTCTGTTCATCCATTGTCCAGATAACGCTCTTCTGAGGATGTGAACTAAACTGAACTGATTTGGTTTCTTTTTTAATATGTTTATTGGTAGAATATTCCTAGGCTAATTTACAAACAACAATGCAACAACACAAGAATGAAAACACCTTATTTTCAGATCTTTCCCAGTGCTAGGTCCTATATAGAGGAATCCCAGGGAATAAATTTAGTCCCCAGGTGCTGAGGCATCCTGAGAAGCCTCAGAAAAGACAGTGGGACAGGGAAAAGAGTAAGACCATCCATCCTTTACAAAGAAGATGGGCTGCTATGCTGGTGGGAGACCAGAGAAGACAGACCCTGAATTCTCACTACGAGGGGTCCTTCCTTCACAATCCCTAGTTCTCCATTTTTGTTAAGGGTTGAGGGTCAAGAAGGCAATTCCAAAGTATCCAGGACTTCAACTTGCAGATAAAGCAGTGCCCACAAGGTACACAAGCCCATGTACAGGTATTGCTGTATTTACACAATGTAAATAATAGAGTAATTTACAATTTCAGCTGTATTCTAATGATTGTTCACCATTTCCTTTAACCATGAACCTTGCTGCCAATGTAGGTGAGCTAATATAGATTTAACACTCCCAAACTGGGTCCTATTCGGGGGAAAAATCACATTATAACATGTTAGGATTAATATGGTTCCAGAGGGAGACTATTCCTGTTCAAGAGATTCTGTATGTTGTTGGCTCTGAGAGTTTGGGGCAGGGAAGCCAGAGATGGATTTGTTTGCCTTTAATTTCTGTAACAACATTTCTGCCAAGAAATTCTGCTATGAATGAGATCACTCAGGATAAGGTGGGAGTGTTTTGGGAATCAGCTTGATGGAAAGGATTACACCTGTTTTATTTAAGGATTTCCACTTTCCTTTTAGACAAATATGTAAAGAATTCCAAGACCTTCTAAGTCAAGACAGATCACCCCTCGGCTCCTCCAGACCAACTCCAATATTAGACCTCGACATCCAGAGACATTTAACACATTTCAGGTATGATTTTGAAAGAGGAAACTAAAAATCCATAATTTTGATTTAGACTGCATATGATGTTTAATGGTGTTTGCTCCCTTACCTAAAAGACATGCAAATTAATAATTAGCATCCATAATCCCTGCTAGCTGTGCCCGTTAAAAGTGCAGGTTTGACCAGCAATGTAGTTCAAGTTTGCTGGATTCAACCTGCTTCTAGGATCACAGTCTGAGTTTTAATCAGACATTTTCTGCACCTGCTGGTCAAATCTCCCCATCTGGCCAGAAAGTTTTCCTGCTTTAAATGCGGGCCAAATCACAGCTTACAAGTGGATGATCCAGAAGTGTAGGGACTCAAGTTCCGAACCAATATAAATTAATCAAAGTAGAAATAATAGGAGGAAGAGGCTGCATCCTTTCCAATTCACTAAATAGTTCCAGAAGCTCCTCTATGCTACTGAGATCATTTGACAGTGCCTTACCATCACCATTTTATTAACTCCTTGGCTTCCAAAGCAGACTGGCCTCAAAGTGCATTACCTACTGAAACAATTCTACTGAACTAATTTCTGAACTATACGCTGGAAAAATCCAAGAGAATGAAAACCGAATTACACTAAAAAGCCAGTCTGATGATATATTTAGACTCAGTTCTTGAGCAATATTCAATGTACTGGTTTAAAGAGGCTTAAGAAGCTGTTTTGAAGACAAAGATCCATAGTACATGCACACCAAGTTCAAACTTCACCAGAATTTTATCCTAATTATGTATAAAAGTGTATAGATGTTTTGGGATCAAAAAGATTTATTAGCTCAGGAGCTGCTGTGCAATTTCACATTTTTGCTTTAGGCAACGTGTCAGATACAGCCAAGAGTGAGGTGGGAACTTCCAGAGGGGCACTTTGAAATAGTGGGGTCATCTAAGATATCTATCAAAGATAAGTTTGATGAAAAATCCTGGAGGTGCTCCTGTCTTTGCTCAGGCCACAGAGGGGAATACATGACTTGCTGAGGCTACAGACTGTTAATTTTTTCCATTCATTAGCTGATATATGAAGAAATTGAACATGTGAAGAACTGTCCCAGAGAGTTGTTTACAGACCATAATATTAAGCAAGTTTCATAGCCCTATAAAGGCTTGGAATGATTGTCTATATTCTTTAGCATGACCAGCTGAGCCACTCTTCTTTCTTTGGTTGGACTGACAACTTTTGTGTCCCAATGTCCCAACATCTGTTAGTTCTGATAGGTGCTGTGGTAACTAATGTTTAGTCTCGTAGATTCTGAATGGAATCCTAAAAATACCCACTATCCCACTTCTTCCATCCATCTGTTGTGGGGTGGAGAGGCAAAGGTGATTCCCCATCCACAAATGCAGACATTTCTGACATTCCTGTTTCTTCTTACATCTGTGTATGAACAGACCTGGGCAGCCCCACTCCTGTTCTCGAGCAGTGCTGTGCATGTGCACACACAGAGCACCCAGGTGTGTGTGTATTTCCCATAATACACCCTCCAAAGCACTCAACTACACCTGCACTTCAAGGCAAACCTCCTTATTTGTGCAGAATGCTCATAGAGGGATTTTAATGAGTTGTCTAAGCTTGTGGAAAAAGAGATAATTCCCAATTACCTGTGCACAGAGGAAATGCAATACAAGGCGGCTAATCCCCAAGGAATCCTGTGTTTAAAGTAAAAATAGCAGTCAGGATAAAATACTGAAGGCTTAAGCTACAAAGCTGTCATCTGGTACAGCTCCCATCCTTCTTTCTCTGCTGCACTTCAGGAGGCTGGAGGGCAAAGCTTCTGCAGGCAGCTCCTGCATCAGTCAGGACTTTCTCTCATGTCTGCTGTAGGCACTAAGTGTTGGACTGAAAATGGGCACCTGGAGGAGCACAGGCCTTGATCCTACACAGTGTCTTCCCTGGCCCCAAATCAGAGTCTTCTCTGACTGTGCTTAGGGAGTGATGAGTGCTGCCAGACCCAGAGGTGGTGCTGAGACCATATTCCTTTTCCAGCTGGTGTAGAGATGCTGGGGCCAGATCAGCTTCTGCCCTGGATTTCTAACTCTGCTCAGATGCCTGCAGGAGCCTCCACTGCAGCCAGCTGTGCTGCAGGAGCCTCCACTGCAGCCAGCTGTGTCTCTTCTGCTGTGCTCTCCAGGAGAAAGCTGCATCAAGCAGGCCTAACAGGCCAAATCTACATCGGCATAACCAGAATTTCTCTCTAAACTCCATTGCCTGAACACTCTGGTCTAGATCTCCACCAGAATGGGACATCAGCCAACCAGTACACACTGGACACTTACAGTATGGTCAGTGAAATCTGGTGTAGGCAAAAAAATCATTACTCCCATCTCCTAAATCCAATAGTCTTTGCAGCCAAGTCATCTCAACCCTTGCTACCATTACTTGTCTTCTTGAGAATAAATATCACAGATCATAGAATGGTTTGGGTTGGGAGAGACCTTAAATCTCATCT
The DNA here is from genome assembly GCA_013390045.1 of Picathartes gymnocephalus. Classification (NCBI taxonomy): domain Eukaryota; kingdom Metazoa; phylum Chordata; class Aves; order Passeriformes; family Picathartidae; genus Picathartes; species Picathartes gymnocephalus. The sequence continues at coordinate 59,839 of WEKY01048188.1, forward strand.
TATTCCAACTCCCTACCATGGAGGAACTAGAGAGTTTTTAATGTCCCTTCCAACCCAAATCATTCCATGATTTTATGATATGATGCCAGAAATCCAAAGAGGTTTTTTATGACCATAAAAAATCAGAGAAATCAGAAAAATGTCTACTATTAAAAGAAGTTCCAAGACAGTGAAAGACTTTTAGAAGTGCTATACAACATATCTACAGTGGATTTGGATCTGGCCTCTACTACGTTGGGGTGAAAGGGAGTTTTCTTTAGGAATAAATTTCCCTACAGCTGTTCAGTGTAGAGTTGTGTGCTCCACTTGCTTGTGATATTACTTGTTTTATGTTAATAATTAAGACCAGGGTTCACAGATTGGCACAAGTCAGATAAAAGCAGTTTTTCCTGTTTCCTCTACTTTAAATCTTCAAGCTCTCACTCCTTTCTGAAGTTTTTCCACTGAGTCCTAATTCATTGAGATCTGTAAACCTGTGTCCAACCTGAAGTAGAGGATAGTCCCCATGAAGGAATCAGAAGTGCTGGGTTTGCTCAAACTCCAAAGTTCACACAAAGCACAAAATGGGAAATGTTCAAAGGAGCTGCCAGTGAGCCCGAAAACTGCTAAATTTTGCACAACCTTATGAAGAAAATCAGAGGCTCCTCTACACCTCTGGTACATCCCTCTTTGTGCAGCTGCTGTCTGAGATGTCCATCTGACCTGAATTCAGAAAACTCAATGCTCCATGACAAATGATTTTCCAATATTATTTGTTCATGAACAGACAATTCAGCCCTGTAAATTTATAGCAGCAAATATTGTGCACTACCTGAGCCAGGGTCATTTTATGTCTTTCTTCATTCAGCATTTCTCCCTTTTCAATACCTTTTAGAGGATCTTACTGCAGGGAAGCTACATTGATCACTTATCAGTAGACTGTTGAAGTAATATTGATAACTTCAAATAATTTTAAATATATTGATACTAGCAGATAAAAGTAGTGCCAGAGAACAGGCACTTGCTGTCTGTGCTTCTCTATCTGCAGAATTTCTGGGTTTTTTTCTGCCTGGTCGAACCAGTGCAACCCCAAGCTATTCCTGGGCACAGTGGTACATAGATATCACCAATAAAAGTGTAAATTTAGAGTTCCTGGAAGAACCAGCCCTTGTTATAGCCCAGTCAGGTGCCTTGCCTGTGCTATAAATTTAGATTTAGGGAAGTCCTGCCTTGCCAGGGCTGGATCCCAAACCTCATGGGCTAAGTGTTGGGGTAGCTCAGATATCTAAGCATTACATAGGTCTGCATTCAAGAAGAGGTGATATGTTCTAGGGCTGCCCAAGCTGTCCTTCAGCTCTTCTTTGAGCTGGAAAGGTTGGAAGAGACCTTAAAGATCATCCTGTTCCAACCTCTCTGCCATGGACAGGGACACCTTCTACGAGACCAGGCTGTTCAGAGCCCCATCCAACCTAGCTCTGAACACTTTGAACATAAACAGTCCTGTGTGTTGTATCTGGCCTGAAAGTCACCACTTGAGATACCCCACCCCCAGTTCCTGAGGAAAAAATTCATCATTAAATCATGGAGCAAACAAGAAAACCCTGGAAAAATCCATTTCCATTACTAAGTGCTGAGACTTTTCGTCCAGACACAGGAGCGTCTCTTTATTGTCCTCTAAAGGCTGATCTGTGCAAAGCATTTTTGAGTTTACTACAAAAGGGAGCAAAGTCAGCATTTCAGTGCTAGAAAAGAACCTGAAATTTTCTATAGCTTTAATGAGAGGAACCTATTTTTCTCACCCTTTTCTTTCAAAGTGGAGAGATCATGAGGATCATCAGGAGTGTAAAGAGTGAGAGCAAGAGCAAAAGAAAGGGAAAAGAAAATGAAAGAGAAAAGGAAAATACTTAGATAAAATTTAGATTCTTTTAAAATACCTTCTATTACTTACAATTTAGAAATTTTTTTCCCCAGAATCCCACAGAATCATGTGAGGCTTCTGTGTACAAGTGCACGCACCTGAATCTGGAAGAAGGAAAACCTGGGGAGCTAATTTCTCATGAAACTTAAACCAGTTTCAAATCCTATAGATGTCAGTAAAGCTGAGGCTTCATCTCTATTTTTTCAGGACCTTTCAGGCTATATTAATTTCTCTCATTGTAAGTTGGTCAGGTTTGGTTTCAGATCAGGTAAAATAGCCTTGGAACTGAGACACAGCTCTCAGTTATCCAAGGAGATGGGAAAGAAAAGGGAGATTGTAATATTTAGAGATAGCAAAAAGGCTTGATGTAGGCAAAACACATGTAAGACACTGAGAATAATTCACTTTAGAAAAGCCCAGAAATAGTAATGCAGGGCAATCATTACTTGGAACAGGTGAAGACAAGTCTGCCTGGAGACACAAGGGTTCTGAGACACACACTCAGAGATTTTATGGCACAGGTAGTCGTGATGGGAGGTGGTGAAGTCTTGGGTGACCCCCAACAACATAATTCTACCTGTAAATCAGCAAAGCTGAATGGTGACATTGCAGCAAACAGAATCTTTTGCTGGAACGATGTCAACCAACACAACCATCAAACCCCGCCCTTTTCCTGTTAGTTAGCAGGTAGATCTGAGGCATGTCAGTATGGGAAATATCCATAATTCCATTTCACTCATCTCTGTAGTATTTTTGCACTACCCTCACGTTTAGTGCATCCAGCCCTCTCCAGAGCAGAGAACCAGACCAGATGAACCAAATATTCTCAGCTGCAGAGGTCCCTGCTGTGAAGAAGGGAAGTGTCTCTGTCCCGTTTCAGAGATGGAATGAAGACAGGCAGAAATTTAGGCATCCCAAGACATACACAAAAATTAATCTAATAATCTGTGTGACTTTGGATCCGGACACTGGACTATAATTTTCTGTAATGTTTGGCTGCTTCTGTGGTTCTTTGAATGAATTTGGCCAAGACCACCTCTTTCTGGCCCAAAAAATTCCCAGGCACTGCTCAGCCTTATCTAAGTTGGAAGCTTAGGTATGGCCACTACTTTCAGGTAAAAATGCTTGAGTGATGGAGATGGGGCCAGGCTGTGCCAGATCACTCATGACCTGAGGAATCTGTGTATTCTCACTTTGCTAAGGCAGCTAAAGGTCAACCCACAGCATTCCTCAGCTTCTGTTTAAGAGCCTTGAAGTGATTCACCTGTGTGCTGAATGTGGACATCTAGCGTCATTTTAGGTGTAAAGGGACATCCTGTTCCACATGCATCTGCCACTCAGATCAGAATTTAGGGTATCCCTCCAACTGGACCACATATCCAAATCAATAAGAGAATAATTTAAAAAAAAAATATTTTAGATAATATTTCTCTCCTGTTGAGTGGAGAGACCACATACCTTCTTCTCTCTTCCATTCCACTGTCATATCAGAGATTCAGCCAGGAACCTGAAAGTCACAGTGATGTCTCTTCATGTCTTTGTCTTCTTAACCTGCCCTTGCATCAGAAAAAGGGGGTTTTCTTTGTTTGTTTGTTTTATTTTTGTTTGTTTGGGGATTTTGTTTGGTTGGTTGGTTTATGTTTGTTTGTTTTTGCTTTGCTTTGTTTTGTTTTGTTTTATTTTTAGTTTTTAACAGAACTCTTTTTTTGTTTCCCCACAATCTCATGTAAACTAGAGTTACCAAAATACCCATCAAAACTTACCCACATTCTGTGCTGAAAAACCAAAAACATAACACAAAAACCTTTCAAAGAGAAGACTTTCTATACTCAGAAGATCTGTGTCTTGGTTTATACACACAGACTCCCTGACCTCATCAACCACCCTCCTAGCCTCACTTTCTTCACTTGTAAAATTGTGTATAGACACACCTTCTGCATTTGCTTTTGGGACACTTGTGTCTCTAATAATCTGTGATATTTGGAAATTTCAGATATCCTACTAATGCCATAGAGGGAAAGGAGAATATCCACTGATTACTGCAGTTGTATTTTATCCTTTAACTTCAAGGCTACATTCCATCAAGATGCAAAATTACACCCAGAACTTCTATTTTATATATAAAAGATAAAGACACCAAAACAGCAAAGGGAAAACTAGTTTCTTGTAAATGACACTTCTTTCACTGCAGAAACCTTATAAAAACAGACACACACAAAAAGTAATAGGTTCAGAATACTGAAGTTAGGTAATCAAAGCAATCAGCATCCTCACAGATTATTCCGTGTTCTGTCGAGCCATCCAGCTGATGTGAAACACCCTTCCTGTGAAACTGTTTGAGACAAGAGTTTTGTCACTGAGCTCCTCACTGAGCCTGGAGCTGTCAGCCTCCTGCCAGTGCCTGGCATCACGCTGATGAGGTGACATGAAAAGTGACAGGCAAGAAACCAGAGTCTCAGGCTTTGGGAGCAGTGAGAAAGTAACATCCTTCTTTCCGAAGGGGAAAACGGAGCAATGAAATGGGTTTTGAAGCTCAGCGTGTTTCTTAAACTGTAACAAGAATCCAAGCCCAAAGACTTACTTGTGTGTTGCCTTCAAGGATGTGCTCACCCTCTTTAATATATTGTTCTCTCCCTTTTTTTCACACTTCTTTGCTTATCAGGAGGTAGAACAGCTTCTGTCATAATTCCAGTCATCTCAGTTCACAGCAGCAGCCTCCTGTTTGGATGCAGGGACTGGAAGAAATCTGGTGTTCAATGAAGTTTATGGTGAAACACCTCTGGTGCCCTCTAGAGTTCCCTGATTTCCAGGAGCTCTCTCAGTCTTTGGATTTAGTTAACTGAGAGGGACAACGCTGGTGCCTAGTGCTGAGGCACTAGGGAGCAACAAATTGTTTAATTCTTTTTTCCTTTTTTTAAATTCTATTTTTATTTTTTCCTTGTCTCTTTATTTACCATAAGTGTTAGAGTGCCTTCTTCTGGGATCTTTCCCTCACTTCCTTTCCAAGGGATTCCTTCTTTGATCTTTCCAGAGCAAGGTCTCAATCACCTTGTCCTGCTCTGCTGATGAACAAAATCCTTTCTAATTTCTATTATTCAAGGTTTTTATCGTGGGTTGTATGATACCATATTATCTTAAAGTCAAAATTTATGGAGTCAAGAAAACAGGTTAAAATCTGTTTTCCTTATCTGCTTCATTAACAACTAAGATCCATAATAATGGAAAAAAATATATATACATTAATCAAAGAAGGGAAAAAATCTTGGGAGGGTGCTTAGATGTTCAACATAGCACTTAAGATTTCTTAAAGCATTTAAGGCACTCTCTTGTTTCACAAAAGAAAAAGTAATGCCCTCCCCTCATTTCCAGATTAAAAGACTACGAAAATGATTGCACATTGTCATGAGCATGTTTATTAATATTAATTCTTGGTCTTACTCATTTGAGGAAGGCAATGGGGCTTCTCGGCTACATTTCCTCACTGGAAAAAATTATGGATGGTAGTAAATTGAATGAACCTCAAGCATTCCTTTTCCTTTCCATGAAGTAAAGATGAACCACTAAATGGTTTAATCTTTGGTCTACAGCTCAGAAACACTACACAGTTTTTGGAAGTTTCAGGTCTGTTGCCTGGGCAATTCTTCTTAGTGTGGAAAATGAGTCCCAAAGGCTAAAATTTACAGAGCCGAAATAGATTAACTTAAGTTTGGGGCATCAGCTCTAACACTCTCCTCCTACTTTCTCCATGGCTTTTACACATGGTAAAAGGAGGTCCATCTGCTTGGGAGGACATGTCCTTGATATGCTTGATTGGCTATGAACAGAAGGAAAACCCGAGGGCCTGCTTTGAAGGCAACTTCTGTGCTGTTTGCTGCTCTGATCCTATAGACTATTTATCCCCATAATATCCACTGCCCACATTCCAGTGTTTATCTTGACTATCAGTCTCACTTGTGTCATGGTTAAACCTTCTGAGCCCCTAAAGTAAAGTTATAACCATTGAATTTTCTAGGCAACCTTCACAGGGCAGACCTTGAGATCAACAGAAACACTTCAAAGTCAATATTGTCACCTCTATATTCAGATATTACTTGTGTCGATGAAGAGATACAAATATGTTACTATTTCCTTTACAGTCATTGAATATCGTATCAGATCTTACCATCTGTCATCAGCTACGAGCTGTTGAATTTGGAAAATCGTGGAGTTTTTGCCCCCAAAGTTCTGAGAAAATCTGACCAATAGATTCAAGCTTGCTTTGTCTTCATTATTATTGTTTTAAAGGGCTTATTTATTTGAAATGAGGGTGCAAACATTCAGTGCAGATGGCCTCTTCCCCTGCCACTGAGAGGGAAGCTGTTTCTTTTGCTTCATGTCAGAGCTTCACCAGCCTGGGGTGTGGAGGAGTCCTTGAGGTGGTTGCCAAACAAGACTCCAAGCCTTCAGGCACACTTGGATCTTTTCACTTTCAAGTAAGGCCATCATTAAAACATGAGCAGACATAATTGCATCACAGCACTGGGCAGAATTACGGGCAGGTCTGGATGTCCTTAAGCACCAGGATTTGTCATATGTTGGCCTGATATTTATTGCCTTCTTTCTGCAGCTCTCCAACAGCAGAATCAGAGATTTCAGCCTTGCCTCTCAGAACAATAAAGTTGGTTTATAGGAGCTGTAGTGGGATGCACTACAAAGCTGAGAATACCCAGAAGACTCCATTATGAAACCACCATGTTTAATTTTAGGCTTATAAACCCAAATGAAAGTATGATAATGAAAGCAACTCCTTTCATAGGTGTGGAGCGTACCAAAACTGAACCAATTTCAGTGTGAGCGCAATTAGCCTGGAAAATCAGGCAGCTAAATTTCACTTTCAGGAAACACATTTGAATGCTTTGCCATTAATCTTCCATCTGTTATGTCTGATTTAAATGCAAAATCAGATTTTCTCCCAAACTTGAAACTTTACTTTCATCAGCAAAGGGAAATTATCCTACTTTCTTGGATTTTTCAAAGACTTTATCTTGCAGAGAAGTAAAGACCACCAAAATTAGAGCAAGGGGAATTACTGATAGAAATGTAAGATAAAGTAGAAGATAATATCTCTCAGCCTTTTTATGCTCATTACCTAAAGTGAGCCTAATAAAATACACCCTCACAGGAGCTTGGCAGGAAGGGCTGGTTAGAAATTTTTTGCAAAATGGTTTCTCTTAATAAGCTTCATGGGAAAATTAAAAGGCTCTGTGTATCCCCACTTGTGGAGAAGAATATATTAATCACGAACTGAAAGGAGAGTTACCACGAGACTCTGCAGCAGCATCTCACTAAAAACAGTTGGCTTTTTATTAAGAAACACGAAGCTATGTTGGTGAGAGCTGCCATATTTAATGATTGCTGGTTATTAAGAGGCAAAACTGTAAAGAAGATAGACCGCTTACTCACTCAAAAAATCCTTTTCCTATGAGCATTAGTTTTTAAACCAGAAGTTTCAGATTCTGCTCGGGATAAAGTAGCGATATCTTGGTGTTTTTATGTGAGCTGGATATCTGAGTTTCTCATGTAGTCAGTGAAGATCTAGGGCAAGATATAGCTGAGCCTTTTAGGTGCTATCGGGTATTCCATCAGTCCGCTGCTGCTTTAAAAGAGTCCTGTTCTCCTCTAACCCCTCTGCAGTATTATCTGTTCACATGACATAGATGTCTGGGTACCACAGAACATCTCAAATAGCACCCAAATCACATTTTTATTTAGGATGGAGCCCTCAGTGTAGCCAGGAGAATGGTGCAGCTCACCATAAAGGAGACACATCCATTTAATGTACTAATTCATTCTCCAGACTTCTCTGACTGTATTGGGCCCAGGGCCCCAGTCATTTTTGTAAACAATTTGAGATACACAAGGGTAACCTGCCCAGTGTTAAAACATCTGGAAGCAGGCTGCACTTCACTCCTATATCATATCTATCAAATCTGTGCAGATGTTCCAGATGTTGTAGAACATCTCAAATCACCGTAGACTCTTACAGACAGGAAATTACATTAAACACCCTTTGATGCTTACAGGAGTTTGGCACTGTTGATGTTTACACCTGTGAGTTGGCACCTACACTTATGTACCTTAATATCAGATTTTGTCCCATTCTCGTATTTTTACAGTCTTGTTCAGCATTTCAGAACCTTGAAGTTTGTTCTTACCCCTAGAGATTGTTTCTGAAACAATCCCTCTAAGTTTTGAAGGTAGTATTCCTACTTTACTTCTCAGGGTCTACTGAGCTGTCGAACAAACACAGTATCATTCTTTTTGTTCCCTATTGAAAGTTTCAAAAATTGTAGGCCAGAAAGTTTATTTTCCATTTAATCTTGTATTAAACTTACTATTTATTCGACCTTCTCAGTCTATACAATGCCCTGAAAGCAGATTTTAGCCAGGTGGTTGTTGGTCTTTCTAGGATAAGAGGAAACAACATCGAGTTGAGCCAGGAGAGGTTTGGATTGGATATTAGGAAAAGTTTAACTGAAAAGGAGGTCAGGTATTGGAACAGGCTGCCCAGGGAAATGGTGAAAATGTTAAAAAAATGTGTGGATGTGGCTTTTGGGGACATGATTTAGTGGTGGGCTTGGCAGTGCTGAGTTAGTGGCTGGACTTGATGATCTTGGTGGTATTTTCCAACCTAAATGATTCTATGATTATATGATTTTCATCTACTGGAAATGAATGAATGAATGCAGATATTGTTAGCTTCTAAAATACATAAACCAATTTCTTTGCAAGATCATAAATATTTTTATATGTCTCAGTATAGTCAGTTCCCCAGATCAGGACTCAGAAGATCACACAAGCTGGGTGAAAATCATGCAGTAGCATAGCTAGTAATGTTACCTTTAATTTCCTTTTTCTTACTTACTGTTATTGTAAACTCCATCACATTTTCATTTCTCTGGACTTCTGAAGACCAGAAATTATGATAAAATGCAACACAAAATCATTAAATCACCTGACTTGTAAAGTGACCTGAAAGGGCATAAAATACTCATGTATATGCTACTGCTGGTCTAGTTTTAGCAACTATTTAAAACATGACTTACAATGATGATGATGATTTTTATATTTCTGGTATGCCAGGCATTCCTAAAAAAAAAATAAAATTAAATGGATGCATGGCTACATCTTTTTAATGCTAAATTATAAACATCCAGATATTGCTACAAGTCCAAACTTCAAGTGTCCAAACTTTATTTCATATTATTAATTGATGTCTGCAAAATATTGCTTGTAAATATTTAATTATGATTTTCCTTGCATTACTAACTGGGCAGAAATATAAATTCCTGCTTTGAAAACTGCCTGGAGACAGATGGATAAACATTCTAAATGTGAGTTATTTGTTAATAGGCTTTTGGAGACCTTTTATAAAAGGCTATGCCACTCCCAATCTGAAATGAAGACATATTTTCATATTGAGCACTCATTTTATTCACATATTTTTGATGTCTTCCCTAAGATACCAGCTTTCCTATAAAATAGGTTTCCCATGTCTAGCAGACAGAAAGGTGACCCAAAAAATATGTTGTAGCCTTTTCCATGGGTTTTTTTGATACTTACAATATCCTACGAACTGTCCATGTCCTGTAAAATCTCTTTCCCTTTAATCCCTACATTTTCATTTTTTTTCTAAAAAATCTGGACCCTCACATGGGTCTCTGCATTAGCTCAGGGTTTGCTGATGTGGTGCCCAAGACACCCAGACAGTAACTGCAGGAGCAAAATCTGAACTAGCAGGGGATGGGAAAGAGTTATTTTTCCTTGTCAGAATCACTGTGATGTAGGTTTTCTTTTCCCCTCACCCAAACCAATCAAAAGTATTGATTTCTCAAAAATGCCCACAAACTCAAAAATTAGCTTCTGTTCCTTTCATCTTTGTTCTTCCCTGGGCAGGATTAAAATACCTGAAATTACTTCTGCAAACTTAAGGGGCCTTTCAACCTTCGAAATAATTTTTAATTTATTTTTCTAAATGAAACCTAAAAAACTGCAGGATTTGGGCAGAGGTTTTTGTTTTCACATGCCACTTATCAAAATGAATCATTATAATAAGGAGAACAACTTGGTTGCCCACCATAGCTTCAGGTTTTTGGCCCTTTCATCTTATATTGTATACATAATATTTAGGCAAATGGCACCAAAGTCAACTACCTAAAAACTGGTTTCTAGTGGCACATCCCATATCCTATGGTAGTTGGGACGTCCTGTAGTCGTGTGTCCAGCTCTGGGGTCTCCAGCACAGGAAAGACATGGAGCTGTTGGAGCAATCCCAGAGATGTCCATGAAGATGGTTAGAGGGCTGGAGGAATTCTGCCACAAGGAAAGGCTGAGAGGATTGAGATTGTTCAGCCTGGAGAAGAAAAGGCTCTGGGGAGGCCTCAGAGCCCCTTCCAGTGCCCTAAGAGTCTCCATGATAGATTGGAGAGGGACTTTGGATAAGGG
>WEKY01048191.1:948-15822 GCA_013390045.1 Picathartes gymnocephalus
GTCCTTAGCCAATTTAGACTGAAAAAAAATATTCTAGATTCTGGTTAAAAACTTGGATCTTTCACTAGTGGTTGGAAGCCTGTATGTTGTCTGTTAGCAGCATTGTACACTTGAATGACTAAACCATTGGTGCGTGGTGCTCAGCAAGAGGAAAGCATCTCTTCTAAAAAATGAGAGGTGCAGAATTGTGAGGGCCTTCTTGAATGCCAAGGGGAAGTTATTCTGTAATGACAGCAATGAAAAATTGTTGCATTTATTTGTCCAGGTTATCATCTGTTGTGCTCACCCAGCAGTAACAAAATTGAAAGATTAAATGGGAGCAGTTGTTTACTGCTCATTAGGCATGACTAAAGTTTGTGGCAGCTTAAAATTTCATATTAAAAAAATATCTGATTGATCACTTGTGTTTGCCTAAGTAATGGGCAAAAGTTTTGAGAAATTGGTGATGGTTACATTTATTTGTGATTGCTACTGACATAAATATAGTTATAGCAGATAACTAAATTTAGATCTGTCTCTTCCTGAAAGCTTCAGCTTGGATCCAAAACAGGGATGGGGGGTGTGTGTATGACACTATATAAGGGAGAATATATAACAACTCTAGCTGTACATTTGCATAGTATAATAGAAGCAAGAGATAAATTGACTATCCTTCAGAAGTTTCCAAGGTGCATGCTACACTTGCGTACATATTACTCCCATCATATACTTGTACGGACCTGTAATATAAAAAGTACTATTCCACTAAAGGCATCTTATTCATAATATGCCTAACGCTTCCTATTAGCCTTCAGGCAATGGTAGCAAATCTATATAGGAAGAAAGAGATTTGAAACTGAACTTGCTGTACAGTTTAATGCTAATTTTTACCTCTAGTCAGATATCTGAGATGCTAGAAGCAATTGTTTCAAATTAATTTCTAAAGAATTTTTAACTAACTTGTTTTCTTTCTAGGACAGGATTCCTTGGCTTTGTGCATTGCATGATATACTAAGGAGGTAAGAGAATATCTAGTTTTAAGAAGTTTTAGGTTAAGACAGAAGTACCTGAACTGTTTTTCCCTTCTGCATTGCAAAGCAGAAATGTAAGTGGTAGTGTAAAGAAATTCTGCAGGTAGTAAACTGTCATAATATCTGCTGTCATAATCTAAACTGTCATAATAACTGCTGGTGGTCAGCTAATCCCTACATTATCTACTTACAAAGAACATAACCACAAAATACACCAATAACAACAGTAAGATAAAATACTGTTATTTTGAATAAATCAAAGTGTCAAGTTAGTTTGACACTGAGTTTGAGTTGCGTGAGTGTACTCTGCTAATTTGCAGATGACACCAAAATGGGAGGAGTAACTGATGCAGAGGGACCTTGAAAAGCTGTAGAAATGGATTGGTAGGAACCTTTTAAAAATGCAAAATCCTGCCCCTGGGAAGAAACAACCCCAGGCACTGTCAAGGACCCTGAGGGGCACTCAGCTGGAAAGCAGCAGAAAAGGGCCTGAGGGAGCTGTGGTGGACAGCCCCAGCTGGACATATGCCAGCAATGTGCTCTTCTGCCAAGGCAGGCCAGCAAAATCCTGAATACTGGGCTGTATTAGAGCAACTATTGCCAGCAGGTCAAAGGAGGTGATCCTTCCCCTCTCCTTTTGCACTGGTGAGGCCACACCTGAACTGCTGTGTCAGTTCTGGGCTCCTCATTATGCAGGAGGCATGGACATACTGGAGAGCATCCAACAATGATACAGGGACTGGAGTATGTCCCAAACAAGAAAAAGGTTGGGAGAGCAGGGACTGTTTAGCCAGGCTTTACACTTGCTTCTGCACATTAGGTGAGTATATCTCATTGGAGCATGGGTTAATTCACTGAGAAATTTGTCTGGATTGATTTGCTGGATCCATTGCTTTATGTTATGTGATAGCTCATTGCCACTCTCCAGCTCTGAAAATGTTACAAAATCAACTATATTCTAAAAGAGCCTAATGTCAGTGTTTAGTTGTTAGTACTTATGAGTAGCTGCGGCTGTCACTGACTTACCTAGGTGATAATGGTCGGTATTAAAAGTTCTTACTTCCCTTTGAACCAAAATTTCATGACTATAGAATGATTTTTAAATAGGTTTATACCTGATTTTATTAAAGAATATATTTTCTTAGGCAGGAATTTTATTCATAGAGACAACTAATTCTGGATTTACTTTTTGGTGGAACAGACCACACCCAGAGTTAAATGCTTTATTTTAAGAAACCTGGTCAGCAGAAAATATATGTGCAAAGCATTCACTGACCTGCAATCTCTTGTTTAATCTGAAGTGAGCATATATGCAATGCTGCCAATGAGTTGCAGAAAACATAAATTACAGTTAAATCTGAGACAGTGACAACAGGTGTTGAAAATATTGTGTATTTAAGAACAGAGGTCTGTACAGTGGTCTGTTTATCAGCCACTTACCTTTAGAGAGAATAGTATAGAATTTTATAGATAATGAATAGGTGTTTCTATGGATATTTAGTTCCTGTTCTCAGCAGTTAAGGAAATGATCTTGACACTTCCTTGAGCTAGAATTGAATTTAATTTAGAAAACAATGGTGGCTAATAGACAAGGTCCGTAAGACTGAGATTCTACCAGAAGCTTGGCTAAGCTTGACCTCACTTTCAAATCCCATCTTTACCTGGACTGGAAATTTGTTTTCAAAATCTTGTCAAAATTACTCAAATACCACTGTAAAAATGCCACTAGTCCCATGGCTGTCCTTCTTGAGGAGCTAGGGTTTGTCTACCTTGTTCAATAGAACAAGCCATTTTTGTTATACCACATGTGAATGTGTAAAGGTTTTTGGTTTTGGTTTTTTTTTTTTCTTTTTGCTAGAGAAGACACATCTAGACAAGATGCAATTCTGGCCTGTTCTGCACTGAAGAAGATGTACAGGCATGTGTTAATTAGCGGAGCATCTGCAATCAAAAGCAACCAGCCAGAGCAACCAGGAGAAAACCCAGCCTTGAAAGTCCTCTTTGTTCATCTGGATGGATCTATGGACATCATTGCTGGCCGGCTGGAGAAGCGGAGAGGTCATTTTATGCCACCTGAACTTCTCAAGTCTCAGTTTGATACTCTGGAGCCACCTAGTGCACCAGAAAACTTCATTACTGTCAGTCTAGAAAAATCTCTCCCTGAAATAGTGCTAGAGATTGAGACCGCCATTCTACAGGGTGAGGTTTTGCGGAAGTAATTTTCTGAATGACACATATATAAATTCCCTGAAGGGAATGAGACAGGATTTTAATTATTAAATTGATTGTTAAATCAAATCAATTTATTTTTAAGAGCTGGTTTACTACTCTGTTTTTTTTATCATGGCCCTGAAAAAGACATATAAGATGTAATTTGCAAGAACAGTTAAACTTTTAAGCCCTTCACTCTATGAAGTTAAAGTTCTCATTTTAGTTAGAGCCTGCTTTTGAACATCCTGACAAGGGTCACACAGAATAATTTATTTTTTAATTTTAATATTTACTCTGTTAGATAGAGATGGGCACATCTGCTATTACAAGATTAAATAACTTACAGCTTTGTTAAAAGTAACATAATTTTTCTAGAAAAGGAAGAACATGCATGATGAAGTTCCATACATGACACTACCCCTGCCTCACTGCTGGATTTTCATCAAGTTGTAGGTTCTGTGTTTGTATCCTTGTTGACCTCACCAGAGCACTGATGACTTCATGAGAATTTTTCTGATCTCTTACTGTATGCATTGACCACCAAGCTGAAAAAAGGTGAGAAAAAAAAAAGGTAGCGGTGGTGATGCAATATACAAAATTTGATTAAATGGAAAGCTTTAGAAATAAAGCATAAGTGGCATCATACTGGCTCTGAACTTAGAGCTTTGATGTACAAAGCGTACACATTGCATTTGAGTGTGAGTCAACCAGTGATTTAAGGTACTAAATGCAGAGTTGATAGACATTTCCTTCTTTTGAAAACTTACTCTTTCACAGTTGGACCTTCTCCTTCGCTTCCCAATGCTGGGAGGTGCCTCAGTGCATGTCAATACAATTACTTTAAAGCTTTGATCAAAATATTCCTAATACATTTTTTATCATCTTTTTTGATGATGATGAGATGAAAATTCCAAATATCCAATCACTCACCTAGCTCACAGAATTTAAGGTTTTTTACTGCCTTTTTTACTACCAAGGTGTTTTTCAAAAAATACTTCATGCTGTGTTACACAAGACATGCCTTTTCATCTTAATGTTATGGAAACTTCAGATAGTTTCTGTAAGAAAGATTCGAGTTCTTGTCCGAATGGAGACATCTCCATGTGCTGTCACACATGGATTATTTTTAGTGTGTCATGCAATTTTTTTTTATTGCTGGGATGATGGATGAACTCCTGTAGAACATCCCATGTTTGAAAGCATCTTTAGTGTAATTTTTACCTGGGTAAGTAGTTGAAAAACATTAGTCGTGGCTCTCACTATGTATGAAAATAGTAAGGGCTTCGTGGTTTACTAGGCATATTACTGTGCTTAAATTAGTGCAATAAATGGGCGTTATTTTACTGACAGCACCAATTTTTAGACACAGAGTTGGGATTTTAGGCATTAACCTACCCAGAAATGATCTTTTCCTGTTTATTTGTGACCTGAAGGGAGAATACCAGGCAGTTACCAGTTTTAGTCTGCTGCTGTGCACTACAGGGTGCTCATACCTCAGAGCCTTTTTGTTCCTAGAGCCAAGTTTAACACACAGAGGCAAAGTTAAGTGCAAGAGACAGGGATGTCTGTATGCTTCTTAACACCCTCAAATATCAGAGACCCCTTCAGACCAGGCAACTTGTCAGATCTGTACAAATTTTGTAGCAATGAAAATCACAGTCACAGCACCCTCTTGTGGCACCTCTGCAGTTAATGAGGTCTTCATCTTTCCCAATACACCATTTTACAAACAGTTGACTAATGTACCCATTACTAAATACAGATTTATGCTTACTTCTTTCACACACAATAAAGCCAGACCAGGACACTCTACAGCAGCTGCATCCTGTCATACACAGATACAATCAGACTTTTAAATAATTTTTTTGTTTTTTAAAAAGGGACATTTTTAAGTGTGAGTTCTGAGAAGGCCAGACTGATTTTCAGATCTATTTGTCTGCATTTACAGAACACTCGCAAAGTGACTTCACCAACAGAAAACTGTACTCAACAGTTAAAAAAAAATTCTCTTTCAAAGAATTTTATGTAAGCAGCTTGGATTTTGGAAGGCTTCTAAACAAAGTTGTATGTTTGTACGTACAGGCAGTTCATGCTCCTTCAAATTAGGTCAGGGTATTTCTCAGTCTTTCCTTCTATGTTGGGAGTATTTCCTTCCCTTACCCTTTCAATATATTTGCATTTTGCTTTTACTTAAAAGATACTGCAAAGAAGGTTGTTGTCAACCTAATCAGTTGTCCATTACCTTCTATTCTGAAAGACAACAAAGCATTACTTCTGTTCACTTATATTCTGTGCATCACAAATTAATACATTAAGATGTGGATTATCCCAATACTAACCACATAAAACAACTCTCAGATTTTAATCAAGCTGTGCATGTGTGCAATGGAAGAAAAAGGTAGCAGAACAATCCCTGCCCAAACACAATCCTACAACATTTCATTTACTTAGTTTTGGTTTCGTTTTTTTGGTTTTTGGGTTGGTTTTTTTGGGGTTTTTGTTTTGTTTTGTTTTTGTTGTGAGGGTTTATTTTTGGGTTTTGTTGTTGTTTTGAAACTAACACTACTATTCTAGGGATGTCATAGTCAGCTTAGTTGGGCAGGCTATTAATATTTAGTACAGCTTATCTGGATGCAAGTGCCCTATGAATATTTTGAAATATATTTAGCAAATGCCACAAAAACTGAGGAATAAACACCTGGAGTTAGAAATTGCTTTCTCTGTTTCTAAGCACAAATTAACTATGCAAGGTACATGCACTATACATCCTCATGAATTTGTGCTAAGCACAGTTAGTAACTGTATCTACTACAGCGTAAACATTTTTCAGTACTAAAATGAGGAAATAAAAATGAAATGCTATCTATCCCAAACTGCACAAGTTATTTATACAGGCAAAGGAACAGACTAGCTGCCTGCCACCTCAACTATAAATTGGTATGTTTTGGTTTTTTTAATTGATAATATTTTTTGTATTATGCATTATATTTGGTTTGTGTGGTCAGATTGTGGTATTGGAGGGTGGGGCTACAGGGGTGACTTCTGTGAGAAGCTGCTGGTAGCTTCCTCCACCCCCTGTAGAACCAATCCCAGGTGGCTCCAAGACAGATGTGTCACTGGCAAAGGCTGGGCCAGTCAGAAATGGTAGCACTCCTGTGATAACAAATTTAAGAAGGGGGGGGGAAAAAAGTGATTGTGCAGATGTAACTGCAGCCAGAAAAGAGTGGGGTGAGAACACGTGATAGGAACAACTCTGCAGGCACCAAGGTCAGTGCAGAAAGGGGGAGGAGGTGCTTCAGGTGCCAGAGCTGAGATTCCCCTGCAGCCCAGGGTGCAGCCCATGGTGAAGCAGCTGTGCCCCTGCAGCCCATGGAGGATCACAGGGATGCAGAGATCCATCTGCAGCCTGTGCAGGAGATCCACACCAGAGCAGGGGGATACCTGAGAGGAGGCTGTCACCCTGTGCTGGAGCAGGATCCCGGCAGGGACCTGCACAGCTGTGGAGAGAGGAGCCCACACCGGAGCAGGTTTCCTGTAGGATGTGATCCTGTGGGGGACCCTGTGGTGTACTAGGGCAGCCTGTCCTTGAAGGACTGCGCCTCATCAACAGTGACCCACGTTGCAGCAGTTTGTGGAGAACTGTTGCCCATGAGATGGACTCACATTGGAGAAGTTCATGGAGAACAGTCTCCCATGGGAGGGACCCCACACTGGAGCAGGGCAACTCCTCTCCCTGAGCAGTGGCAGAAACAACTTGTGATGAACTGATGATAACCCCCATTCCCCGTCTCCCTGCACTGGTGGAGGGTAGGAGGTAGAGCTAGGAAGGAGGGAGGAGTAGGGGGAAGGTGTTTTTAAGGTGTTTTTACTCCTCATTATCCTGCTCTGATTTTGTTACTAATAAATTCAACTAATACCTCTAATTCCAGCCGGTTTTGCCCATGACAGTATTTGATGAGCAATCTCTCCCAGTTCTTATCCCAACCCATGAACCTTTTTTTATATTTTCTCTCCCCCCATCCAGCTGCAGAGGGGAAGGATACAGTGGCTTTGGTGGGTGCCTAACATCCAGCGAAGGTCAACCCAGTACATGCAGTCATTGAACCAAGAAGAGAATTAGGCAGATCACATTCTTTACAAGACTAGCTATCTTGCAGTCATATTCCCAAAAGTGAATGCATGCATTTAAAGTCTTTTAAATTGTATCTGTCAGTTCAGATTATCATAACTTTTAGATTTTTTTTGTTTTGGAAGTTTTTTCTAGCAGCAGCTTGATGATCAGGCAAGGCAGTTTTGCTGACAATCCTGTCAGGTCACTTGGTCCACAGCAGAGAAAAAGAAAAAAGCAGGAAAATTAAGAGATGACCTTCAGGTACACATGCCCTTCTGGTCCAAAATGCAAGCTGCAGATTTGAAATACAAGTTATCTAAGTGCTCAGAGTTAATGATAAGATTCCTTCTGAAAGAAGAGGCAGATGTTAACTCTGAAGAGAGAATTTTAAAGAGAGATGGAAAAAGAGGAAAGGGGTGAACAAAGAGACACATTGTAACATATTCTTAAATCAGTAAGTGTGGCTTTTCTTTCATCATTAAAGAGGAAATAAAACGTCTATCCTATCTATAAAGCTTGTTCTGCTTGCTATATTTTCTGACAAAACTAAAACTTCTCCTATTAAAAAACAGCTCAGTGTTTTTACAACTACTTATCAGAAAGCTAGTTTAGTTGACAATAGTTACTGATAAATATGGATTCTACTTCAAGAAGTAAGCTTACCTGAAAGCTTAGTATAGAATTTAGGTGAAACTTCATCTCTTGCTGAATTGCAATGAAATTTTGCTTTAAATGTATTGTCTCAGCTTGTAACATGCAACTGAAATGCTTACAAAGGATGAGCTGAATGTTGTCTTGAGAAAGTATTTATGGTAGTTAGATTCACTGATTTAGTGTCTTGGTAAAAACTATTCTCTTCCCCACATCACCCTTGCCCTTCCATCTGACAGACCTTCTGAATGTCATAGACTGTACTCTCAAAGAGATCTGCCTATTGAATGATGAGGGAGTCTTATTAATTCAAGGCCGCAGTAAGGCACACTTAAGTTGAATGAGTTTCTTTGGTGATCTTAATAGTCCCTGTGAAAATAACTTAAAAAGTAGAGATTGTTCTACAGAAACTACTTGTTCTCTGTCCTTTCTTACCAGAGGGTCCTGTAACCTCCCTCTGCCAGGCTGAAGGTCAGAATGAAACAATAAACAGAGGCAAGTCCTTGCTTGGGACAACACGCAAGATGCCTTCTTGCCCATCTCACCCTCCCTTTAGGTGCCTCCCTGTACAATAGCTACAGATAAGGACGGTCATGCAATGAATGATGATGATGAAGGTCCCTCTCCACTGGAGGTGTTATCAAGGCCAGAAAGGCCTACAGCTTATAACAAGATCAGTTCCATGAGGAAGAAAATAATGGTTGTAGTGGTAGATGGTCCCCTTTTAAGGGGAATGGAAGGTCCAATATGCTGGAAGGATATTCCCCTCAAGGAAGGGGCAATCTGCTGCACCCCTGGGGTCAAGATTAATGATGTCACCAGGAAATTTCCCAGCCTGGTACAGTGCTCAAACTACTACCCACTGCTGATAAGAGTGGTGATGAAGTCACAACATGTAGTCAGTCCAAAGGCCATCATAAGAGACTTCAAGGCCTTTGGACAGTTGATGAAAGAATCAGGGACACAGGTTATTTTTTCCTCCATTATTCCATGTGCAGGCAGTGATTGAAAGAAACAGATGGATCCAATCTATTAACATGTGGCTCTGAGGCTCATGTCACTGCCAAAATTTTGGGTTGTTTGACAATGGCATAGCTAAGATAGCACTATTCTTGCTGGTATCAGATGGGATCAGAAGCATTACCTCTCTCAAAAGCAGAAGAGGGTCTTTAGTCAAGGGTTAGCAGGAGTCATTGATACAGCTTTAAACAAGTTATGATTGGGAAGAGGGAGGTTTCATCCTATTTAATAGTGATAAGGTGTGGGATGACTTGCCATCCTATTTATAATCAGTAGGTGCCAGAGCCAGCAAGAGATACCCATAGTCTGGAGAGGGATTGCAGCTGAGCAGAATACCTGGAGGGCAGCGCAAAAGGATTCCACACACTCTGGAGAGAAAGTAATACTCACTGGGGGCCCAACTTGAAAGGCTGTGTGCTAACACATCCAGCATAGGGAAAAAAGTAGAGATATATGTATGCCTGCAGGTCTATGATCTTACTGTCATCATGGAAACATGGTGGGAACTCCTATAACTGGAGTGTTGGAATGGAAGCATACAGTCTTTTCAGGAAGGACAGGCAAGAGAGAAGAGGAAGAGGTGTCAACCTCTCTGTCAGTGACCATCTGGAGTGCATTGAGCTCCACCTGGAATGGATGAGGAGCTAATTTAGATCTTATGGGTGAGGATTAAAGGAAGGGCAAGCACAGATAACTTTACAGCGGAGGCCTGCTACAGGGCACCTGACCAGCAAGACCAAGCCAATGAAGCCCTCCATAGACAGAGAAGAAAAGCCTCACATCCACAAGCCCTCGTCCTCATGGGGGATTCCAACCACTGCAACAGCCATTTGGAAGACCAGGCATAAGCACCCTAAGTATGTTTTGGCTCAAACTGTTGCCACAGGAAAGTTATGATTGGATTGAGAGGGTCCTGCAGAGGTGGGGCAGTCAGTGCTATTCTGAGCCAGCTTCCTTTTCCTTCCTAAGCTGTTAAGCTTGCAAGTCTGCCTTGAGATTCATGCTTAATGCACCTGTGTCAAGAGAAGGGTCGAGTCCCAAACACCTCACTAAAAGGGACTCTAGAACACCACTCATTTCCTGAATGGCTCTAAAAAACTGACTGCACACATGGGAACAATACAGCATGAATGGCACAAAAAAAAAATCTATTTGACATGAGAGGCATATACCAGGTAAACTATAAAAGGAAGTGGATTGGTCCCCAGCTCTCTCTGTCAACCCCAGATCCTGACCATCCACAGCAGCAGGACCAATGCAGGATCTAAGGACAGACTTTTTTTTTTCCTCTTTCTCTTTTCCATCTATTCTCTCCTGTTTATCCCAACAATCATATTCTACCAGTTAGTTACTCAACACCTGAAGTTTATTGTGAGATTTGGGAGATAGTTTGAAAGCTTGTTGTAGAAGTTGGAGAGCTTGTTAGCCAACACTTTTACAGCTAAACAGTCAGTTAATTGCTGGAGTTAAGGCTACTGTATAGACATACGGACTTTGTCGAGACAGATGAGAATTTACAAGAAGCACCACACACACTTCTGGGTTGTGACAACCCATTGGAAGCTCAGGACAGTAGAGCACATGTATTCCAGGAGGTTCACTGATGACAATTGCCCTCTCCAACTGATAAAGGAGCCGAAGAGGACAGGTGTTAGGCTGGATCTTGTTTTCAGCAACAAGGAGCTGGTGGGGAATGTGGAGCCCAAGTGCAGGCTGAGCTATAGTGACTATGAAACAGTGGAGATTGAGATCCTGGGAGCAATGAGGAGAGTGAGAAGAAAGACTATGCTGGACTTCAGGAGAGCTGAATTTGGCCTCTTGGAGGATCTCCCTGATAGAATACCATAGGACAGAGCCCTGAGCACAGAGGGCTGTATGACATTCAAGGATTGTTTCCTCAAGGCTCAAGATTAATGCATCCCAACAAAGAGGAAATTAGAAAACAATGTCAGGAGGCCTGTATGGATGAACAAGGAGTCCCTGGACAAATTTAAAATATAAACAGATAGCTTACAGAGCATGGAAACAGGGAAGGGTAGCCTGGGAGTAATAGAGAAGTTGTCCAAACAGCCAGGGAGATGAAATCATTGTTCGTTTTGCTATTATTAGTATAATGAAAGATAAAGAGAGAGAGAAATACAACCAAAGAGAAACAAATGATGCACAGTACAGTGGCTCAGCACCCACTGACTGATGCCCAGTCTGTTCCCTTCACAGGCAAATGCTCCAGCCACATTGCCCAAGTTGCAGGAGGTGAAAGCAGGGAGATGGTTAGGAAAGCTAAAGCACTGACAGAAGTAAGTCTGGTCAAGAACATCAAGGCTAACAAAAATCTTCTTTAGCTACATCAGCAGTAAAAGACTAGGGAAAATGTCTCTGCCTCAGTCTTCATCAGCAAGTGCTCCAACCAAACCCCCTGAGACGCAGAAGGTGAGAACAGAGATTGGGAAAATGAAGACCTGCCCTATGCAGAAGATCACGTTCGAGAATATTGAAGGAACCTGAAGGTGCACAAGTACATTAAACTGACACAAAAGAGCAATAAAAAGCAGATTCATTTCAACTTTTGTTCTGCTAGCCCCACTTCATCTAAGCTAAAAGTCTTCAACATCATCCATCAGGTACTCTCCTTCCTCCACCTCAAACCGCAGGAGTTGTTTACTAGTTTTAGTGCAGAGCTGGTAAATATTGCCAGAGCTGAGCTCACTCAAATGCTCTCAAGATGGACAGTCATCTTGAATTTTAGGTAATGATCAACTGCAAACACACTGAAACAAGATGCTTAAAGATTTTTTTAATTCATTTATTACCTGTGCACAAGAGAAGTAACTACCAATAGAAATTCAAAAGCTATACAGTATTTTTTTACTTGGTGGTTAAAAGCAATTAGAGTATCACAGGACCATGAATAAAAGTAATTTGTCCAATTACAAATCAGAATACATGTTAAAATCTCAGTGGAACAAGCCAAATAGCCATAGAAGCAATTCCAGAGCACAAGGCCGTGGCTCTTCAATTTGCACAATGACAAAAGTAATTTACAGTTAATCTGTGAATATTGAGATAATGTTATAATGCAAGTTTCTGTACAGTTAAATGCAAAGAGACAACCAGAAGAGTAATTCTAGTATATTTTAACTGAAGTTGCTTAAGCATTTTTTCTCAGGTAGTTACCAAAGCTCCTGGATGATTCTACACCAAATCCAAATTCTCTGATTTTTTTTTCTTTTTTTCTTCCTTTTTTTTTTTTTTTTTTGGCTTTTTTTTTTTTTTTTTTGTTTTTCTTGCCTCAATTTTTTCTTCTAGAAACATCAAGTGACACTCCTGGTNTGTGGTTTGGTTGTTTTTGGGGATGTGTGTTTGTTTATTTTTTAATTACTTACAATTTCATTCTTGTGTATTGTGTAAATCTCTAGAAATGAGCTGTCTTTGTTGTATATATTGTGTTTATACTTTATACAAATTAAAGCAAAAGATGTAGATTACTCAAGTGGTATAAATCTTCCAGCATTTTGCTAGTCAAGAAAAAAAAACATGCCAAAATCACAATAAGCAGTATTGGTACCCACAGCTTCAATTAATTTGTTTCCTTTTTAATGTGTAATCTACATAAATTACTACTGAAGGATACTGTTTAAGTAGTAAATAAATTGGCCATTTGTAGGTCAGACAAAACTTGTTCATCCAACTGTGAAAGCTGATACTGTTTCCAAAAAATTACAAATAATGGAGAACAAAAGAACTGATGCACTCAAAGTGAAAATGCACTGATTCCCACTGTCTGAAGAAAACTACAGCACTCCACCTCCAAATGCATCAGACTGGTTTTAGTTATAACGAGACAATCACAAGAGTCAGAATGAAATAAAGCAATTTGAAAGATTTAAGAGCTGTTATCAAAAATAAATTACATTTTTTCAAGTTAAAAGAAACACTGCTATGAAGGCTGAGAGCCAAGCAGCCTTTCAATAGCTGCATTGATGTCTCCTCCTGTTGCTATTAGTGCTTGTAAATTTGCTTCACGGTTCAGAAAGCCCATTGCACTCAGCTGTTCCAGTTGTTGCTGAAATCGAACTTCTGGATTTTGTAACTGCTAAGAACAAAATTTCAAGCTATAAAAGCATAATACATATTTAGCAGAATACACAATTTAAACATAGGTGGGTTCTGCACCACTCTGTCTTTTCTAATTTTTGACTACACCTTTCTCAAGTTCCAAAAAATATACTCAGACAAATTCAATAAACAATTGAAGAATTTTTTTTTTAATAAGTCAGCACCGTCAAATTATCTACACTTCTCTAACATTCCTGAACTCCAGGAAAAACTGACTGTTTGATAGAGGAAGATTCAAATTAAATTGGGTACGTGTATGACCCATGAACAGTTTCTCGAAGATATGCATATAGGTGTTTTTATAAAACAAAGCAGAGTTCAACCTAGCATTGTGGAACAGCAAAGATTATGTTGTCAGCAATCTTGAAAATCACAGGCTTTACTTTTCCTCGACATAAAGATCACCTTTTTTGTAACAGTCCCAAGTATTTGCTGACTAAAATTACCAAAATCCTGAATGTTAGAAAGCTTGAGTCTAAGGCAAACTGTTAGCTGTGCTTTATAGGAAGATCCTGTTTACATAAACTCATGGCAAAATTCTGCATTGTCTCAATGGTATGACCTTCAGAGGCATGTCTTTAATCAGGACCATTACAGGAAAATTATACTCTGCAAAGTAACTTCTTAAAATCAATGAGTCAGTTTAGATTAGTACACAAAACCTGTGCACCCACTACTAATTTTCCTTTTGTTTTAATTCAGCAGTTTCATACATCAAGAAATTACCATCCAGATTTAAAATTTGTATATGGTTCCATACCAACAAAACAAAACAGAATGTTGACTCAGAAGGGTAAGATTTAGAAGCATAAATGAAAATATGTAAGAATCTGGTTTGCTACACTAACACCCACCCCTGCTTTCTCATGGTATATAACAAGAGAAAAAAGTCTGTCAGAGCAGCAAAGCTGAACTCAGCCCACAGTAAGAGAGGAGGAAAGAGCAGGACTGCCCTTTCCACCAGCAGTCTGCCATTACACTGGGTATGTACCATGTGCAAAGGTGCTGTTTCACACAGAACTCCAGAAAGCTAACAGCATGGCTCCTTTAAAGCCACTCTTGCTCACCACTCTACGACTACCCACAAAGTTGCTACTGGAGCTCTCTGGAAACCCTTAACTCCACTATGTTAACAAAACACACCACAGCCTGGACCTGCAGGATATTAGAGAAGCCATACAAGAAATTCAGGCTCCAAATAGGCAGTGTGGCTCTTCTGAAGCAGACAGAAACTTAGTTACCGCTAAAGAGTAACAGTCATCAATACAGGCAAAGAGCACAGAGGTAACAGTGTTCAATATCCTTAAGCTTTACTCATGCCTGAACCCACACTACAGTTGTCAGCGAATCTTATCTCAGCCTGCCTCTATCTTTACAAGCATTTCAGCGTTGGTATGAAGACCAGTATATAAAAATCAACTGTACAGAGGACACTTTTACTCAACTGGATGTTTTTTCAGCATTTACTGGCACAGCTACAATAGCACTTTTAAGCCTCCTCTACTGACCTTTGACCAGAAGCATTCAGTGGGCTGTCCCCTCAACTATCTACCTTCTTTCCAGTGTTTTACAATTAAGAATAGAAGTAAAAACATCTACAATATAATAACGTACTTTACCTGAGCATTTGCACCAGCAAGTGCCTGCAACATCTGGTGGACAAACTGCTGGTGACCAGGTTCAGCAGTTCCTGAAGGTGGACTTGTATTTTCAGTGGAAACAGAACTAGGTACAGTGGATGCTGTAGGAGCTCCG
>WEKY01048193.1:4152-66538 GCA_013390045.1 Picathartes gymnocephalus
TTTTTTTTTTTTTTTTTAATAGGGGAGGTATCTTAGTGTCTGTTTTCATTCAATAGCTTATTTACTGGTAGCAAAGTCATCCCTGCAAGGTCCTGAGTTGTGTTCTGAGTAAAAAACATAACCATAAGGATGAGGTATTTTATAGTATACAAAACAAATTTTAATTTGTCACTTTTGGGTTTAATTTTTTTATTTATTGGACTTGTTAATAACTACCTTGAAGCAGTTGGATTGGAAGAACCAACTCTATCATGTTTTTTTTTACGTGAAACAACTGCCAAAATAATGTTTGTTTATTCATATAGTTTATTTAATTTTCTTAAAAACGAGTGGATGGTTTTAACATGTCTTAGAGAAGTCAAATAAGGAAAAGTTTTTATTCATGTTACCACATGCTTATGAAAGTGGAGAGCTTTAGCACATTGTAGATTATGAATTTTAATTTATAATGTATTATATAGACATCATAAAGTTGCTATGTAATGAGCAGAAGCAATATTACAGTTTTATTCACATTTCATCAGGCTGTTTCCCCTACCTCTGTCTCTGTTTGAAAAATCACCTCAAAATAAGTAAAAAAAGCCTTTTGGCCATGTCCACTGAAGTATTAGTTAAGGAGCACCCCTTCCTACTGGGAATTAGACTAATTTTATCCAGGTATCTGCCTGGTTGTCAGACTTACTCTTTACCTGTATGGCACTTGAACTGAGGATCTTAGAGACTATGTGAAAGAAATGGTCCAGTCCTTAGGAGCAAAGATCTTATTTCAGACAGAAGTCGCTGAATGAGAGGAGAAGTGTATGTGCATGTGTGTGGGGGCAGGAGAGAGCAGGGAGGGGAAGGGTCAGGGTTACAATAATAGTGATGTTCAGGTTCACTTGGGTGCACTTCTTGAGTTCATTACTGCTTTATTTAAATATAACACCGCCCCATTTTTTTTTCCTGACCAGCCTCTCCTTTACCCCAGTGGCTTACATAATAAATGTGAAGAAAGTGAAGAGGAGATGTGATTACTGAGGATTAGCATCTGTGAAGCTGGAAGGGGAAACAGCTTCTTTTTGGCAGCTTGAAATTTGAGACAGAGCTAGGAGGCAATGCAGAACTGGTGGAGACTGAAACAGATGCATATATAGATATATACACACACATACCTATGTACGTGTGTATGTTTGTGTTTTGGGGTATGTTTGGGGTTTTTTTTCTGTGAAAAATTAAAAAAAGATGAGCGGGCCAGAGTTTCAGAATGGTGTTTAGTCCCTTTGAAACAACTTTTCAACCCACCTATAATGCCTTAGGTTTAACGCTGACAAAAGTGAGGAAATTGAGCCCATTAGTTATATTACAGTAATTTAACCTCAGGTTTGTAAAATCTGGGTAAGAGGCATAAAGGAGAAGGCTGGAGGAAAACTCAAATGAGAGCTCAACCAAGCTGTACTCTAGGAGTGCATCTCCTCCTTCTGATAGATGACCTGAATGTTGCATATATGGAATTTAATGTTGCTTGGAACTTCCTTTTTTAATAAATTGATTTCCGATTTAAATTTTGTCAGCTTGTAGTAGCACCTTCTAGTATGACACATTCATTGCATACAACGTGAAGGGCTTTCCTCTTAGCCTTGGGGTGTTTTGTTTAAGGGTGGGCAAAGGGAAACAAGGTAAAAATTGCTTTAAAAACCCACCACTACCTGCCACTTCAAACTCAGCGAGTTAAGAGCTTATTGGTTTTGCCAAAAATTAAGATAGTTTATAGTTGGCTTCTGAAATGCCTGAAACTTGTATTGCTCTGTTTAAAAGAAAAAGGAAGTAGGCACATAATTTTTTTTAAGCAATTAAAACTTTTGTACTCCTTCTCACCCCCTCATTGTAAAAACCATAAATCTTCAAGTTCTGCAAATGTGTTCAGTTTCCCCCTGCCAGCAAAACGAGGGAAACAGCCTCTTGTACCAAATGTATTGACCAAATGACTTGATGCATTTTGCTAGCTATTCCTATGTTGAAATCATTGATCCTTGTTCAGCTTCTACCACAGATAAGATAATTATCTTTGCTCTTTTTTATTTTAAAATTTCTTCTCCACTGCCAATTTTTTGATGTTTTTGTGACCCTCAAAGAAGGTTCCCCCAAAGTTTCGAGCATCCTAATTCTTTTCCTTAAGTCAGCAGCAATACAGCATGACTTTTTCAGAATCAAGAGTAAAATTATGCTGTATGAGAAAAGAGTGCCGAGACTTCACAAAATGGTTAAACCATAATGGAAATAGTTCTGGATCTGGTGATTACCTGGAGTCTCCAACCAACCCCCTTGTGATAGGGTTGTCTGATTTGATTTTAAAATGTTCTCTCAGGTTCCAAGTAGACTGCAAGAAGAGTCTATGCTCACTGAATGTGCTGCTAACTAAGCTTGTGCTTTATTTTTATTTCTTGTAGCTCACATGCCTTATTTATTTAATACCATTCAAGTGTTGCCCTGAGAAGAGTTTTAGCAGTTTCCTTGTGCGGTTTTCCAGCTCCCTCACTGCCACGGTGTTTCTATTCCTGTTCTAACCTCCCTGTGAGAAAATATGTTGATGTGGTCTCTTCTGGAGAAGGGAGATATGGTGGTTCTGGTGCCCGAAGTGTCTGACTGAAGGAGCCTGATTAGTTGCCTGTGCACTGATTTCTCCCAGAACTTAGTGTTTTATAGCACATCAGCCCAGCTCCTTTTCATACCTGTTGCAAATAATAACAAAGTGCTCCAGCAAACCAGACCTCACCGTATGAATACTTTAAAATAATCCTCTCTGGGAAAACCTTAATGTAAATGGTGGCCCAACATCACGTACCATTTTGATTTGTCAAATATAGTTTGACAGAATTCCAATTACGTTTATATTCTTTCTCGCTTTCTCTGTTTTTCTACCGTTTAAAGGGTGATATAGTAGCAATTACTTAATGATCACTCCTGTGATGGGTGATGCTCACAAAAGGAACAAACCACACAGGTGGCATAAAAACTTTCATATCTAAATATTTCAGCCTTCCAGTCACTCCTGTCCTAAGACTTTCTTGCAGAAATTTCTTGAGAGGTGCCTAGATGGTAAATTAAGGCTTTTTTTGTTTTGCAAGTTTCATTGTAAGCTGCGCTTACCCTTTGAGATGTAGGCCATTTCAAAGAGAACATCTTTGCTCCTTGTATCTGATTCATATTTGCTGTTGCAGTTGCGAGGCTCTGAGAAGTGCTCACACTCGCGAGGCGTGTTGCATGACTTCCAGTATTAATGTGTGTGTATTCAGGCTGTTTGAATTAAATCACGACAGTTGCTCATACCTCGGGGCAGCACACAATGTAAACAGCTCAGAATTATAGGGGGTGAACAGCTCTGCTCCCTCCTGGCCAAAAAGAAAGCATCTTGGGGGTGGATGGACCGTCATCTTGCTGATGAGTGGCTGGCCGTGTGTCGGCTTCGTCGACACATTTCACAGGATGGGTGGTTTAATGAAGGCAGGGGCTGGGGGATAATTCATTCCGTGCCATGGGGGTAACCACAAGCCTCTCAGAAACTGCAGCCCTCGCTGCTCCAGCAGATGTGCTGGAACCCTGTGCTGTGACTGGAGGTTTTTCAGCGCTCCATTCCCCCCACCCTTTGCTTATTGTAAAGCACGCACCCGTCCTGCTGCCAAAACTTTTAATAAAAAATAGATTTGTCTGCAGTTTCCAGAGTCTTTATCAACCTTCCAGCCAAAGTCAGGGTAATAAACCCAGAGAACATCTAAGCGTGTGCTCTGCAGATGACTGATTTCTGCTCTCGGGATGCCTTACAGGCAGTGGCTCCCACCATTATTTTTACAGGGTGTGCTGCAGGGGACTCCTGAAAGCCCCTTCCCTCTTAGTTGCACAAAACATTTGGGATCATTTTTTACCTTTGAAGTGAGTAATTTCTCTGTAGAGAATTTATTTTCTCTTTCTGCTGAAGGTACCTCGTCATTAAGTTTTGGATGGATACTCTCCTTATTAAAGGATTTCAAAATTTGTGTTAGATATTAGAAAGTGCCACAAAAGACAGACTTTGAGGAGACCGGACTTGTAAAAAAATCTGCTCAAATATTTTTACAAAAGAACCAACACCTTTTTTTATTGCTCTTTCTTCTACACAAGATCACTATCACATTTAGCCATTATAATTAATATAGGTTATGTAAGGAAAAGAAACCCACCCCAAATGCTAAACCTACTGAGGTAACACATATTGGAGCTTAATGTTTAATTAGTTAATTGAATGTAAACTTTTCTGTGAATAGCATAAAGATGTAGAATGAAGATAATCGAAAATGCTATCCAACTGTTTGTTATTGCTCCTCATCTGGGACTTGCAGCCTTTTCACTTGAGTTGGTGGAATTTTGTGTGTAAACATTTCTCATTTGTTCAGTGCAGAGTAAAATGTGTTAATTTATCAGCTTAATCACCTGTCAGTTTAAGGTGCTCTGTCTCACTTTTCAGTGGAGCTCAGAGGGTCCATTCCCATCCCGGGGAGGAGGCTGCTGAGGGCGGTAATGAGGAGCTGGAGACAAAGAATTTATAAAGCTAGGGCCTTAAGTACGTATTTGTTCACCATGTCCTTGATCTGACTGAGCTAAAACCTGTACCAAATTGCTCTTTTAAGAGCAAAAGAAGCATTTGTGCTTTTATAGCTCTAGTTTAAAGCAATGTATTTTCTTTGTATGAATGAGGTGCTTGCAATATTCAGGTAATGTTTAATGTATATTTTTTGTTGACCCTTTTAAGAAAATGTGTTCAGATAGGAAAGAAATTAATAGGTTCTCCAGTCTTTCTTTCTGCAGGCCCCATATATACCCATGGGCTGCTGATATGCAGGGAGCATGTTTGTGGGAATCCTTCTTAATAAAGTAGCAGGAGGTCATTGACATTGAGGGCAATTCTGGAAGAATGAATGACCTTGACTTCAGGAAGTTCTGAGCTTCTCCAGGTATTCCTTGCTCTAGCTCCACTATATTTCTGAATTCCTTTTATATTTGTTGTCAGTGACACAAGTATTATGCACAAATTTTTCACTATCTTAGTGTGAAAAATTGGGACCCAAATTCTTCAGTTTAACTAACTCATATATCACCACCTCTAACTATTAGATATTATATGTCTTCCTTCAAGCATTCAAGTTTGAAAGTGCAGTGCTAAATTTTCATTTATGTACTTAATCCTCTTTTCTGGAACTTGCCTACTGGAATGGCGTAATATTAACATTTTTAGCAAAAGTGTTTATTCTTAAATTGAGATTATTGTGCTTTCTCTGCAAGGAGGAGCAAGAATAGAACAGATACTGGGCTACTGGAATACCGCTCACCAGTTTATTTGTAAGCAGTCTGGGATTAATCTAGATATCGTAAAGGTAGATGTTTTTCCCATTTGTCTAGATGTGTTTGTGTCCATTACAATTTAAATGAGGCAATTTTTAAATTTGATGTTTTTATTTAACTTTTCAAGTTACTGTTCAATATAAGAGTTTACGGTCCTCTTTGACGCAATCCTGTTTTCACTTTTATTTGTGCAAGTTAGGAATAACTTGGTAAATGACTTCACAGCCTTGATAGTGGTACAATTGTGTAAGAGTGTAAGGTTGGCTTGGCTCTGCCATGAGTAAATGGTTCCATGTGGATGAGGTGGACACAGATTAGGATTGTGTAACCTGGAGCATGGAAACACAACAACAAACCAGGATTATTGTATGGTAAAGCCAGAGGAACTTCCAAGCCTGTTTCAGTGACATAACCATAACATTAAACCCATTGTCATCGAGCTAAGGTTAATAGAGTTGTGCTAAGAGATAGCAGCTGTTGGAATGCCATAGTAAGCTTTCAGGAATGGCAGTAAAACAGCCTTAGATCTGCCTGTTCAAACAGTTCAGAAATGGGCTGCCACAAAACGTAGCCAAGTCAGCTTCTTCTGTACCTTTAATTGTTTACGTTTTCCATTCTTCTTTTATTACAGTGTGAAAGCCCTGCCTCTTTCAGACATAGCACCAAAGGCAGTGCACCCCATCAACATTTACTGTCAGCAATATTCACTGATCTGTTACCATCTAAACAGTTCCAAAATTCTCAGACTGGTACATGCTGAGGTTCAGCTACTGGGTCATCTGGAAAAAATAAAGTAAATTAAATATACTTTCATATCATACCGATATGTCTTCCCCAGATGTTCTCCAGAGTGCTACTTCTGCAAAAGATCCATATAGTAGCACTTTCTGTGTATCAGTTCTACAGTCACTGATAGATGTGAATGGGATGCTTTCAAACAATATTTTTAAAAACAATGCAAAATTTTTTCCAACGTGTAGATCACTACTGCTTTTCAGAAAGGGTGCATGGGACAAAGTGGTTTTGCATATAGATGCTTATCCCCAGTTTTAAGTATTCTTTCTGTAAATTGCTGCTTCATCTATAGGAATGCTTACCACTGAAAATTATTTTTTTGTGTCCCAAAATATATTAAGGTAAGCTCTCAGAACTATACATTTTCAAATGTAGCTCATCCTGTCCAAAAGCTTTTAATGTTATGGAATACTGAATCCTTATTGAAGGAGAAAAAAACTCCTTTGTATTGATATGAGGCAACGGAGAAAAGGGGTTCTCCTTTAAATACCGATAAAATTGGTATTGCCAATAAAACTGACTTTGTTATCTTCCATCTTCTTGTGTTTAAGAACCATGGAGTGTGTGTGGACTTTACTCATGAAGTGAGGATGACAGAAATTGCATCTTCCTAGTTCTGGAAGAGACTTTTGTAGCTCAGGTATATAAGAATTGCCAAAGCATCTCTGTTTTTGCAGGTGTAATGTGGATGTGTGATCGAGAGGGATCACCAACCTGCAGTGTACAGGCACTCATTTTCACTGGCTGTGCCACTGAGGGTCATTCCTTCTGCTCACAGTCAGGAAAAGTCACCTGCTAAGACAAAAATGTGAGAGCTCCTATCTGGGTTCTGAAGCATATGAGAAGTATCTTCAGCATCAGGTTCCTCTGACTAGATTGTCTTTCTCCTGTATTTCCTTACATCAGAACCAAGTCTTTCTTATGTGTTGTATAGTTCCTCTAAAACCTCAGAAATAATTTTAATACAAGTTGAAAGCTGATTCAGCCTCTTGTTTAAATAAATAAACCTCAGAATTTGAGCTTCTTTAGGACTTCTTCCAAAGGGATTCTAGCATTTGAATGGGAGGAGATCACTGCACATTTTATGTGATTATTTTACAAGTCCCTCAGACTCTATTCCAGGACAGTTAGCAGTGGTTAGAATTACTGACTTTGATTTCAGTGCAGTGAAGAAAGAGTATTAAATTCATACAGGTGGAAGTGGAATTTTCTCTTGCTGAAATACACCGTTTTGTGCCAAATTAAAAACTGTGAAGGAGCTTTTCTCATTACTTGTCCCTGAAACAAAATACTACAAGAAAAGTAAATGGAGCTGGAACTCATGAGAGATTGAATTTTCTGATTTAACTCAAGGATTAATGCCATAGACCTCTGAGTGGGAGAATAATTAATTCATTCTCCTTAAGACAGTAAATCAAGAGAATAAATCAGAGTTTTGTATCAGGTCTGTGTAAGTTGATTGCATACAACACTAGTTTTTCCTGTATGATTTTTTTTTTTTACATTTTCTCAGGAGGATGTATCAAGGCAGAAGAATTGAATTCAAGATATTTGTAGCAAAGAGATCTTTTCTGAACTGATTTTTCCAAATAAACATATCCCTTTCTCCATATTTCCATGACTGTATTTTTTTAATTTTGGACTCTCGTATACTGTATTGTATGTGTATTCTGTATAGTTTGCAGCAGTTAAATTTATTTAAATTTTATTTCAGGCATTTACTTTGTTGCGATAGTGTTTTCAAACCTACACAGAGCTCTCAACCACCCATGTCTTATTTAAAATGCAGTAAGTTCATTGGCCAGTGAGGCTGGCTAGCATCAGAAACCAGCCTGTGGCTGATGTTGAACCGGGAGATTTGAATCATCTACAAAAGGAGCTGTAACAGAACAAACCGAAGGCTGTTATCTGCAAGAATACCGAGAGTGTGTGTGGTGTTTGTCAATCCTGTCTTCCCTTCTCCACAGTAAGTTACCAGCGTTGTACAGCAACATTACTTAATTTGAAGAATTTACTTAATTTCAGCCATCATAAAAAAGTATTTTGACACTTCTTTCTCTGTTACCTTTTCCGTGAGGAAGATCATAATTTGGTTTTGTGTACCTCATTAATGCACTCTGAGAGCCATGTTCTACATTATTAATCTAGTAGTGGTCCTGGGTTCTAGGATGGCTACAACACTAAACATTATGGCTAGTAGTGAAAAATAGCAAAAATAATTATGAGAGGAACTGCATAAGTACTGATTTCTGAGAAGTGTAAACTTGCCAAAATCAAAAAGGTCAGTGCTCTTCTGGTTTACAGTGCCATTCACTTGGAGTTGGAACATTGGCCTAAGAGTGTGAGCATAAGAGTCTGTAGCACCTATTTTGTTGAGTAGTTCCCTGTTTCCCTACTCCATATTCCATTGCATTCCAGCACATTATTTGCTGAGCTGTAAAATGTCCCTGAGTGGTATGATTGTGTGGAATGCTTGAAAATTTGTCTTCACATTCCTCAGTTTCTTTTCAGCATTTTCTGTTTCTCTTGTTGCCTCACACCAGACCCTGTTTTAATTCTAGCTGGGGAAACACAGTTAAAAATACAGCTTTATCTTCCTATGTGTTTAGGGGAGTTCTCACCTGTAATAATAAATGAAATAGGTTTTACCTCTTTTTATTCCTCCAGATGTGATGCAAAAACAGTGGCTTTTGGGGGTGGCTGTTAAATCTGAGTCCTGCATCTGTACTAGGGATATCCACGTTGTCCAGACTGTCTCAGCAGGAAGAGGGAGGAGTGGAATACTAATGTTAGGAGCTCATCCCCCTCCATGATTTATTAAAAGCAGCCTAGCATCATGTCTTAGGCCCTGAATTAAATAAGTGCAGTTTGACTGCATGAGTATATATCTGCACTTCTGTTCAATGTCTGAAGGCCAGGGAACTGCCTTTGTTACCTCTCCTACTGGCACTGCTACAGGAGAAGGAAAGAAATCCAACTAATTTTTAATCACCTAATGTGTCCCTTTTGGATACAGAATTCATTGAGGCCATAAATGCAGTGCATGGCTTTAATAAAGAGTAAACACGAACTTTAAACCACACCTAGAGTTGATGTTGCTTGGATTGCATGTGTGCGCAGCCCAACGTTTCTCCTCATCACCCCTGTTACTAATTTCTGCCATTTCTCCTCTTAATTCCCGTTTGAACAAAACCAGTTTGTGCCGCTGAGTTGAGAACATCCTGCTCAGACATCAGGCAACTGCCCCAACCCTTTGTTCACCAACTCGAGACCTTTTCTCACTCAGAGTGGATGTAACACCACAGGGATTCATGTACTGACTGTGAGCAGCAAGCTTTGGCCCTGGTGAAGCTGCAGGACCATAAGGCAAGGAAGGAATTTTTAAAGAAGTTCTCACTAATCCCTGGGTTTGGAGGAATGGTGGAGTAAACTGCAAACCTTTTGCTTCAGGCATTGGAGCAGATGATTTCTCTAATAAATAATACTGTTTTGAGTGTTATTGAGCTCATTCACGTTGTGAGGGATTTTTTCTTTTGAAAAAATGTTGATTTCTTTGTACCCTAATAGTGCAGCTTTTGGCCAGCTGGGTGATTTTGTGTTCCTTCTCCTCCCAGTTATTATGTCAGCATGCCTTTTACAGCATATCCAAGAACAGCTTTTAATTTTTCTCATTTTTAGCTTCACTTTCTAGTTTTTACAGTTAAGTGCATTTTTTATGTTGTAGGTCACCTGTCACATTTCGCTCGGGCAGCATCTGTACACTGGAAGTAATTCAGCCTCTCTCTCTCTTTAATTTCATCCTAATGTCTGGGAGATGTTATCTAGGTTAGCCAGGCTGAAGAACATCGTGTTCTTTCCTGATTTTCTTTAGCTGAGAATCTTTTGGCTATCTCACTGCCCCTTGGAGTATTATGTTGGTCTGGATTTTGCAGATAGTTATCTGAGGTGTGAACTGGCCAGATGAATTGCTGCTCATTGTAATTTGCTCAGTTTAAATTTCTGTGCTATGTTGGACACTGCTGAAAGTGTTGGGTCCTTAAAGAGGACCCGCCGCTATTTCTTGCATCAGATGCTGTAAATGGGGCAATGAGAAATTCCTTCATATCACTGACGAAAGTCTTGGCCAATTATTTATTGTTTCCCACGTTACTTGAAAGCCGATTTTTTTCAGAGGAGATATGTAATGTGATGAATTTCCTTGCTGCAATATCTGTTGCCATGCTTTTGCCTTGTATTTGGTTGTTTATAACATACACAGATATGTGTTAGAGGAAAATTTGGGACCATGGTGTGTTCATGCCTACCCAATGACATATTTTCAGTATGTACAACCTGTGAATGGTAAAAGGGAAGTGCAGCACAAAGCGTGTTTTGGGGATCTCTTACAGATGTTGGATCTGTCCATAAGAAGAGATTTCTAAGAAACAAGTTTTATTCATGAATGTTTCATCATTGCTTTTTTCATGCTTGCAGCTGCTCAGAGGGAAGGAAAGTACCAAGTCTCTCTTACACTTGTTGAAATACAGCATGGTTTGTTGGTGTATACAAATTTAAGCTAGTTATTTCTCATTTGACTTCATTTTGCTTTGTGCCAAGGTCCTCTGGAGTAATGTGAAACAAAAGCAAAATGCCTATTCTGATGTAATGATTGACTAAAATGTAAAAGGATAGTAACAGTCAAATTAGATCCTCTTGCTGCTCGTTGCCAGGAATAGTTGGTTCATTAAATCAAAGCAGGATGGAAATGATGAGCAATGTGCTCACTTAAAGGATTCCTCTCTTGAGAAGGTGATGGTGTTACCTAGATCCTTAAGATCATCATCTGCTGCTGGCTGACTGTCTCTGAGGAACAAGCCTTAATGTCCTATTACCTGTCTGTGATCCATCTCTCTTGGGAAATAGTTGCTTTCTCTCATGCTGCATTGGTTTGGAAAAGAAATAAGAGTGAAGAAAATTGTGACTTTCACCTGTGTGAGTGCTTTGGAGAGAACAAGATGGAGTTTTCTTGTGTAAGAAGATGTGTCTCTCTCTTAAAAAGCCTGGTGCTTATTTCTTTGCTAATTGCAAAGAGCCAGTGAAATAGAGACAGTGTTGTGGTGGATATTAACTTTTAATGAGCTTACAGAATAGAGCTTTTCATATTTGGAATTCCTTAGCTCTACACAGATAATGAAAATAAGAATGTAGTGAACTTGCTAGCAGATGATTTCCAAACACTTAAACCCAATGGATTTTAAATTTATTATGCTAAGAAATTGCTTGGAACATAGAAATCTTGGACAATAACTACATTTCATGCTAAGTAGACATCATCTGGTTATGTTGAAATGTAAAAACTCAATTTGGGTCTTGCTGAAAGCAGTGGTAGAAGTACTGTTAGCTTTGCTAAATGCAGACCTGGGGCAGTGGGAACTATCCTGGTATTGGGAGACAACAAAATCTGCACTGTGAGGGGAAAAAAATCACAGTTAGATGTTGGTCACAGTATTTTAAGAACTACAAAGGACTTGGAATGGCTTGGGAAATTCTGTTGGGGTAGAGATGATGATGATGGAATGGGTTAGCAATTAGGAAATGAAGATTAAATGAAGGGCATGCAGGGAGTTGAAGACATTGTGTTAAGATAAGGAACAAGACTAGGACACACAAAGGCATCCTGTGTAGGATGGGTGCTTGGAGTGGGAGTTACATTCTGGAGGGAAAATAAGAGTGGCATTGCCTTGGCAAAGAACTGAAAAAGAGATGGGGACTTGAGGAGGCTGGTGAGCCTGGAGGGGTGCCATGTAGGGAACATTACTGCCCATTGATTTATTCATGCCTGGGAGAGAGGGACAGCCATCCTAACCTCGCTCCCATTTTTCCCTACATAGTTCTGTTTGGAGTTCTGTTAGCCCATTGATGTTTTGGCCCGTTGGCCGTTCCTTCCCCGCAGTACCCCTGTTGGTTTGTATCCCTGTTCAGTTCATCTTCCTGGGCTACACCCTCCTTCCCGCCTAGCCTTTGCTCCCGTTGGCTCCTGCCCTTACACTCCTCCCCTTCAGCCCCTGCTTAAAAGCCTTGTGCACCCGCAGACCTCTGCTCTTGTCCCTCCAGCCCCGTGAGAGTGCAGGCGGATAAACCTCACCTGGGATCTCCATGGCAGGACCTGTCCCTCCTCCGCCCTGTCATTCAGCTGACAGCCTGCTGCCTGTGTCCCGAGCCCTCTCGCTCGCTGACCAGAGCCCTGCCCTGCTCGGGGAGCTTGCTGGAAGGTCCCAGTCTGCAGGCAGCCTGAGCCGCGACAGGGACTGAGAAGCACGCACAGTCTGGAGGTTGCGTGGATGGATGGAAAATGTAGAACCGGGGTAGAGAAGAGAAGCAAATAGCCCAGCTTCCTTGTTTCCTTACATATGCATATATCTTTATTGCTCATTCAGTAAAGACAATTGCCATGCTGGAATATCGGTTTCCAGGAGGCAGAGTCCCCGTGGGCAACACTAAATCCAAAACCTTTCTAATATACTGGGACTGATCTATGTTGTACTAATGGTATTCTCAACCCTTATCCCAAAGCACAAACTGAGTAGCTTTTAGTTAAAAGGGGAATAGGATAAATGATTGTTTTACCAGAACTCCAGTTTAATATCTTGTAGATATGCTGAACAGTTTGAATGAAATGTCTTTTCACTTTCCATTGTTGGAAATTCATTATAGCAGATATTGAAAATGTAGGTGAATTTATTGCTTTATTCCCAAACAACTGCTTTTCTATGGAATGACGAGAAAGTGGTGTCCATTGCTCAATCAGAAATGCTGAGTAGCTTAAATCAGAGAAGATGATCATAAAGGTCCACTCCTGTTTCTCAGGGAGAGCTTGCTTCTTGAGTTAAATCCATGCTTCTCCACCTTTGGTGTGCTTGGAAAAGGAAAAAAGAGAGTAATGTTAATCAGCAGGCAGAAGGGAAAACCCATTTTGACAGATTGAGCTCTGAGACAGACTGGAGACGTGAAGCTCTTTTAGATTTCCTTGAGGCTCTTTCCCCCAAATCTCCTATTTGGAGTACAGTCCCATCAATGTATATGCCATCAAGAGCAAGACTTCTGTTGGGTAACCTTTCTCCTTAGTCTGGCTAGACTGTGAAGGCATCAAGTATGGGGAGAAGAAAACCCTATTTATGCTTATTTTAATTTTGACCTTTGCTTCAGTGTGAAAAGGAAAGGGGAAGGACCCTGGCTTATTATTTTACTGTAAATTCTATTTATTTTTCCTTGAATACCTTGGACATAGGCTAGTGTTTTGGCTCTGCGTTTACACTGGCTCCATAATGTGTGTAAGACACTACATGGCCTTTTTCTTAGAGGAATGGAAGATAAATATAGCCTGATATGTTGAAGGAATCCCGTAGTGCAACGAGCCCCATCAGCATGATCATCATCTGCTTTTGCATTTAACGAGGAAACTTGTATGGTTCCACATAGTCAGTCTGAAAACAATAAAGGCAGAACTGTTACGAACTATACTATTAAAAAAAATTAAAATCCTCCTCATTTCATTTGTTGAAAAAGAAGGAGAAGGGATAGACATATGGCCACCCACTTGGTTGTGCAAATTGTGAGAAGTGAAAATAACTTGTGACAGAATTGCCTGGAGGTTTTGTTTAGCCTGTCACATATGGCCTCAATAACACTGTGAACAGTTTCTTTTACCCCCTCCAACCTATTCAACCCCTTCTGCAACAGAATCTGCAAGGCATTTTTCGAATTAAGTGTGCACTGTTTTCCTTTTAAGTTTCAGGAGCAAGTGGCTGAGAAAGACATGCTGGGATCTTGGAAACAATCTGCATCAGCAACAAAGGGAGATGCCTGCTGCTTTGCAGGCAACACAGAAAATATGCCAGCCATCCAGCACTGATTCCTGGGCTGGCTGATGTTTATTTGCCCTGTGCACTAGCCTTTCTCAGAATGCTTTGGGGAGGGAGGTGGATTTAAGAGCCCTTGGAAAACTGCTGGAGTATAGGTCATGTTTTATTAGTGCATTGTCTGGGATTTGGAGCAGGCACTTGCCTCCTGAGCCTAGGTAATGAGCTTTATGGAAATGCAGTGCCTGTATTGCCTGTGCATGGGGAGGTGAATGGGTATGTGTTTGGTGCTGGGGGTCTGACTGCTCAACACACCATTAGCAAAGCCATCCTTCTGTTGTATTGGAAGAAATTAAATAGGGTCATTTGTAGGTTCTGGTGAAGAACCGACAGCATCAGAAGAAACCTTGGCAGCCATATTAATTGGTGGTAGAGGAGCAGCTTTTGTATCTCCAGTAAGCAGGGATCACTTAACGGAAGTCAAGGAGTCAGCTGATAAAACTGACAGTGAATAAAAGGAGTCACAGAAGTGGTAGGGTTGTCATAACTGGATCATTCAAGAAAGATAAGGTGGGAGCTCTGTGGAAGGAAATGAACTTGGCTTTTCTTGTGGGGACAGATGAAGTCTTTGAAAGAAGACGGTGAGTAGTTCAGCACGTGGCTGTAATCTAGATAAGACAGGAAGGCAGAGGGGAGAGTCCAGTAGTTTCTTCTGGTTTGCTGCTGCACACATCCATTTAAACTTTTTTTTCATGTGCAGAGTGGTAAAAATGTACTCAGGCTTGAAAGACTCTGACTACAGCCTGTGTGTTAAGCAGGAGCCGCTCGCTGCTCCCTGCACAGGTTCAATAATCCTCTGCCTGCACCAATATCTCTCTCTGCAGGGTTTATTAAGTCATTCAGAACAGCTGGGAGGCCAGAGAAGGTGTCGGTGAGGGAGGAGCCAGGCCTCTGCCAGTGTGAGTTTTTTGGCTGCCCCACAACCCAGTGGGAAGCAGCAAGGGCTGTGGTGTTGGCTGCTGCAGGGCTGCCTTGTGATCAGCCCATGGGGCTGTGGAATGAGGGGGCTCGTTTGTCCCAGCCCCCTCCTTGGTCTGTTGCTCACAATGTCCCCCAGGTCGAGGATTTTGGTTTTGGTGAGCTAATGAGCAGTAGCGTTGCAGTTCTGTAGCATATTAATGGCTTGAGAGTGAGCTATAAACTCTTTCTTCCAGCCTGGAAGGGATTAAGCATGTAAATGATGTCACCTAATTTGAAAAAAAGGGCAGTATTCCAGAAGATACCCTAGCCTTGCTTTTCTTAACGTTCATTAACAACCAAGTAGGGAGAGAAGGGATTGACATTTCTAAATGAGTGTCAAAAAAAGCACTGTGTGGATCTAGGTGTTTGCACCAATATTTTGTTGTGGTACTATGGAATAGCTATAGTTTATATAGTCATACATGAGATACAACTGTTGATTCTTACCACTGGAATCGGAAAGCTTTGTGTCAATCACATTGTATTTTTAGGGTTTCATCGGCCATTAAGATGATTGGATTTTTAATTGCTTTTTTTAATGGTAAGATGTCATGGTTTGAAACCACTACATAAAAGGAGGTAAAATTTTACATGAGGAAATAATACTAGAAAGATTAGGAAAAAAATGAAGCCCAGTGTTGTAATAATTTTAGGTCGTCATCTTTAAATTAGGTACCTATATGAGGAAACAGTGTGGCTATAACCAGCTATAGGTTTCAAAATAACAGAAGTAAATATAAGTAATATAAGATTTTGAAATTCTCAGACATTTTCTGTCATGTTACATGGCTTAGTCTGTCTACTCAAAACCATTCTTGACAGAATATGTCAACTGGAAGACGTTTGCAGCCTCCATGCTGATAGTAGGTATAAAATGCTTTTGCCTTACCTGGGGCCCTGAAACTTGTGTCTTTGCATCTGACACAGAATTCTGTCTGGGAATAAGTGGCTCAGAGAAACAGCTTAGAAAACCTATAAGTTTTTCTTGTTTTATAGGGAAGTTTACACAACATTTGTTTGTATATCCCAGGAAGGGAAGTCTGGGTGAAGAAGATTCAGACATCTTCAGCGCAGAGGGCCACACTTTTTAACAGTGTGCTCTAATTGTTTTAGCCTGTGTTAATCATGCACACAACTCCTGAAGAGGAGAAATACCTGGAAGTGGAAACTGAGAAGTAGAAGGGAGCAAAAGAAATTTTTCTTGTCCTGTTCTACTTCCCCTAGGTGGTAAACCCCTTAAATGATTGAGCTCCAGCTGCTCTCCAGCTCTACTCATTGTCTGTCTTTTTGCTGTGTATAACACACAGTTCAAAATTCACCCACAGACCCAGCAGACCCTTTTTTTCCGGCATGGGGAACACGTTTAGGAGGCTCTGAGGACTCAGTTGCCCCTGGAGCCTTAGCTGGAGTGGGGTGTGTGCCCCGATGGTGAGGTGGGATCACAGCTATGCGGCCCCCTGCCTAACCTGCGCAGAACATTAGCCAGCAGAAGCTGGCAAGGCAGCGTATTGACTTTTAGGGATTAGTTTCTGTGCCAGCTGTCTTGCAGCAATATAAAGCAGAGTTGTAGGAGAAAGTGGCACTGGTTAGCGGGAAGCAGGATTCCCCGAGCCGAGAGTCAGATAAACTTGGCTCCCTTGTTGCACTTGCGTTTGCAGTTCTTGTGCTACTGATGTTTATTCTGGACATCTAGTCTTTCAGAGTGCTATTTTAGTGTAAACTAGTGCCAGTTTTGATTACAAAGTCTTTAAAACTTTCTAATTCAAAAATCAGAAAATTACAATCCTACACATGCTCACACCTAAAGTAAAAATATTTCTTTTCGTCAGGTTACACTTCAGACCTTTAAATAAAAAGTGTAGACATTTTAATGTCTTGCTCATTTTCTCTTTTCCTTCTGGGAAAAGTTCTTTGTAATTTCTCCAAATTAAGGAATAACCCCCAAAATTATTGAATTAAAAAAAGAAAAAAATGAAAATGGAGAATTAGAGAACAAGGAGAGGGGGAGGAGAAAGTGAGAGTTATTATTTCTTCCTGTTGAGCTTAGTAACAGAACAGGGAGGATGACTGCTTTTGGAATTTTTAATCTTAATGAGAAATACACAACTTTCATGAAACCTGGTTTTGAAGGCAGACCATTTTCAAATTAAATTTCCCCCAGCTCTGGTTCTAACAGCTTTTGCCTTTACCTGTCAGAGAACAGGAGGCTTTAAAAGCTGCGATTCACTCCAGTCCAACAGGACTGACATGTGACTTCAGATGTTTCAAATAGTCTTCTTAAAATCAGCGTAATTGATGTCCTACAGGACTGTGGGTGTAGTTAAAGTTAAATACGTGATTAAGTGCTTTGTTGGAACCAAGCCAGAACACTTAACACCTTGCAGAACAAACTGAGCCTGAATATGTGCAATATGTGCTCATGGGGAGTTGTCTCTTTTTTCTAAGAGAAGAGAAATTTTCCCATTCCAAACCCGCTGCTCTTCCTTGCTTTCATTTTTAGACACACTCTTTCTAAGCCCCCTTCTCCTTGAACTCCCCTTCCAAACATAAAAATACCCAAATGGATATGCTCTTTATTTTTTGATTGTGCACAGGTGAATGTTTTCCTCTCTCCAGCTGTGGAGAAACCAAATGTCCACTCAGCAATGTTACTTTTTTATTTCCTAATTGATATCTGAAAATGGCTTTTCCATAGGATTCTTTGTTAAAAGTGATTGTCTGGAAATAAATAATGAAAATACGAAGACCCATGTCTTTTCTATTTTCATTGTTTTTTCACAGTAGACTGTAGCATACATGTTTTCTTGGGACGCTGACAGTTTGCTTAGGTGTTTAGAATGTGATAATGCTGGTGTGCATTTACAAGGACTAATAACTGGGATCCAGGAATAGATAAACATGACAGGGGATTTCCATTGTCTCAGCCAGCTATTCAAAAAGTGGAAGAACTAAACAATACAGTATTCAAAAAAAAAAATCTGGACAACTGGACTTCAGCACTGCTTGTCCTGCAAATGATTTTTGGATAGGAAAAATTCAAGCAGTTTGGCACTCTCGTCTGATGGGATTCTGGAGTCAATTATTATTCAGTAATCAAGGTGGAATTTTTTTTTTTTATTTTATAGGAATGCTGTGAGAAGAAAGACAAATACATTGCCATATTGTTTTCATGGTGAGAGCTTTTGTTTGGGTGACTCCATTATAGAGGTTTTGCTCATCCTGTGCCAATCAGGTAGAGTCTCTGCTTTCACCAAAAGTCACCTGTGTTCCTTGCCATGGTTCTTTGCCTCATCATCTGAGAAGGTGCAGCTGCAAATTATTATTTTATACTTGCACAACTGTGTGATAAAATTAGCTGGCACATAGCATCAAGACAATAAATCTAAAGCTTTTATATTTAAAAGCATCTTGCTTTTATTAACCTCTGTTAGTTGGAACAACTGCTGTTTCAGAGGTAGCAGGGAATTTCACCTCCTCCAACTCCTCTATTATAATGGCTGAG
Source organism: Picathartes gymnocephalus (assembly GCA_013390045.1). NCBI lineage: Eukaryota > Metazoa > Chordata > Aves > Passeriformes > Picathartidae > Picathartes > Picathartes gymnocephalus. The sequence goes on from WEKY01048193.1 coordinate 22,660, forward strand.
ATATATATATATATACATATATTTGTAGTATGTAAGCAAAAGCATGCTCAGCTCTAGCTGCCAGCATTTAGCAGGGAGAAAAATTTAAAGACAAACTGTGATACCTTTATTCGCACTGTAGAAAATTTTACTGTGTGACTAGTGCCAGTACAGTGTACCAGGACACAGTCTTTCCCCCAACTGCAAATCTGATAGTCTTGCTAGATCTGGGTCTGGATCAGGAGAAAAAAGAAGTCCCTATGCAGTTTGCTGCTTCAAGGAACATCTCTGTCTTTTCCTTGACTGTCAGGAGCAGGTGTCCTCATCATCTCCTCAGGTTTGCTACCACCAGCCTGTATATCCCTTTGCTGCATTCACTTTCATCACTCTTTGAGTAATCCTAGTGGTGATGGGTGGTTTTCTTTTAGTTTTGAGGAAAAATTTCCTTACCACTATGTTGTAGAGGTAAGAACTTAGTAAGGGAGCTTGAAGGAAGATGATGCTGGAACTCAGGAACTCCGTGTTGTTAGAACTTTTATTTGTACCTTTGCATAATTTCCTCTCAAATTATAAACGCGTTTTGTGTGTAGCAATTATTTCCCTTTGCAGCTTGTATTTCCTGGTGAAGCTGTGTGGATCCCAAGTGGCAGAGCGGGGAAAAAAGATTTTCCTAAGGACACTGGTGATGAGTTTTGATTTTTGCAGTAGATACAGATTTGTTAATTTTGTAGAATAACTCTTCATCAAACTTATCTTGGAGATTCTTCTCTAATAGAAAACATAAATCCCTTCACATTTTTATTTGACTCTTCTGTATTTTGAGAAAGAAAATGACTGCTTTTCTGTGGCAGTGACCTGCTGGTATATTACCCATTTTGTTGAAACCTCTGCTCAGTATGGGATTCTCAGAATAATATGCCTTTTTCTTCAGATCAGGATCAATCTGATAAGAACAGGGAAGACTTTCTGATCTGTGTTTTTCATTTCAAGGATTTCCTCAGTGCTTGCCAATGTAGTCAGCTTTTTCCTGAATTGCTTTTCTGTCCTTTTCCAGTAAGTTCTTCCTGTTGATAAGAGCAAATTCAGTGCAGCAATATTGCTCCTTCAGTATTGAATTTTTTCAATTTCTTTTTGACTGATACACATACCCTTTCTTTGCAGGATTGCTGAGTCTTCATCCATTCATCTACTGATTGTGAATATTCCTAGAGAGGTAAGAGCATTTTTTGTACACTATCATGTTAGCTTCTACACTTGTTGCCAAAATAAAAAGGAAAAATGGCCTGTATTGTTTTCTATCTGATAGGTCATTAATCTTTCTGTGAGATATTCTCTTCTCTGAATAATTATTTTGAGATTATGGGTATTGACACGCTTGTAAACTCCACATGTGTTAAGCTGGCCCTCAGTAACTTTGTAGTCAAGGGGTGGAGCTCTTCATAGTTCTTACATCTTTTTCCTTAAATTCTGAGCACTTTTGCAGTTGATGATGCTGAATACAGTGTATTTTTTCTTTTTTTGGTAATTCTGACTTTGAAATCTGTAGCTCTCTTTTACCTCGTTTGATTTCTGTAGACAATTTCTGATTTTTAATAGTGTCTGTGATGGCTGAGGGCTATCCCTCTTTTAAAAACCAGCTCATTTTGCATGGCAAGTTCTGTGTGCCTTGTCTCTGGGTCACTTACCAGTGTGTACTAGAATGGTTTTATCTCAGTTGTGGTGCCTGGTCTGTCACCAGAGTCAGTTTTGCTGTGCCTGTCTCTGCAGGCTTACACTGGCAGCACACACTTTTGTGGTATTGCCTTCCTGGACTCTGAGAAGTCTATGTCTTCTTGCCTCTCACTTTTCTCACATGGAGTGCATTTCCCCTCAGGTTCCTGTGTTGCCATTTCACAGTCAGCATGCTCTGCCTGAATGAGCCACACCCTCCCCCAGATTTCAAGTGCCGCAATAAATGCTGCTGTTAGGCAGCTTCTGACAGAGTGCTGTGATGCTCCTTTCAGAGGAGGCCACTGGTAAGAGGCTGCAGGAGAGAGAAAAGATAAACTATTCTTTCACTTCTGATAAGAGGCTTAAGAATAAGTATCCGTCTCATCCCTCCACTCAATATTAAAAAACCACCATGAAAAGTTATTCCGTATTTTCAGTTTTCAACAGGACTGCATTAAAAAGAAAGTTGCTTGTTCATTCATTTTAATGGCAACAGCCAGTGAAGGGATGTTGTCACATGTTACCATCCTAATAGTGTTTTTCAGGTAATTTATAGTAACTTAATTGAACTAACACATCTTAAAAAGGAATCTGTTTTGCCCGCCAAGACAGGAATATAACAGCAACTAATTCACTGCATAGCTGGAAAATAGCAGAACATCAAATGCATTGGGAGCCAGTGAGTGTTACTTTTGCAGATGTTCTTACACATGCACTTAAACTGTATGGGCAGATAGATACTTTCAGAAAATTAAATTGCCATGAGGTGGTGAAGACAAGGCTGGCATTATGCACAGGTATTGAACTGTGATCAGTAAAGCTGGCCTCACCTCTTAGACTTTCTCAGCTGGAGTAATTTATCATCAGCTGCTGTGCAGGAAGACTTGCTTGACTAAAAAAACCAATAAATCTTTTTTGTCTGTATTAAAGTATAAAAATTGATATTCCAGAATGAATTTTAATCTGGGATTAAAGTTGAGCTATACCAATAGTAGTCATTGTGTGTTTTATTTGCTTGAACTAATGCATGCTAATATTGGAGATCAGAAAAAGATTTGGGAGTGCTATGCCCAATTTGGTAGCATAAAGGCCTTGGAGGAACAGAGGTGCTGGGACTGTCCTGACAGCCTTGTAGCAATTCCTTGGCTTGGGTTATTCCCTGATTAATAAGATGGATCAGCAGCTCTGGCAGGTAGCCTTAGAAAGCCAGACGCAGCTGAATTTTGCACCCAGACTTGCCCACCCCCAGAGGGCTTTCCTGTTCCTCATTTTTCTTTTATCCTGCCATGACGTTTGATGTTGGTAATTCCTGTGTTTGTGTTGGCATGCTTGGGAGCTCCTGTCTCTGGCTCCTGGTGTGTGCTGAGGGAAGGAAGTCAGAGGAGGAGGTGATCAGTCTTCTCTGGACCCTCATGTGGTTGCCTGTAGTTGAAGGTGGCTGGCGCCACGCAGATTCTTTTTGATTTCATTAAAAAATACATGTATGTTTAAGAACAGGGAGATGGGTGACCCAAATAGGCTGCTCTGTGGAATTTAAAAAGAAATAGGTTTGTCCCATTACCTATGAAGCAATAGATAGTTGGTATTTGATTTTCCTGTGAAAGGAGATTTCTCAATCTCTTGCTTTAAATGTCTAAAAATGCCATGTCATAAAAGCAGTCTTTCTATGTTCCTCCTGCTGTATTTATTCCTATGACTGCCAAAGACTAATCTGGGCAGAGAGAAGAACTGTAGAATAAATTTCCTAAAAACCAGAAGGAACTCGGCAGAGAGAGGGAAGCAGAGAGTGGCCCCAGGTGGTGCCAGCTGGCCGGAGCTCAGCCCCAGCGAGACAGCCCGTGCTGCCAGTGCCCAGAAGGTGCTGGCAGCCAGCACCTTGCCCAGCCCTCCCACTGCCAGGTGGGGCAAGGCAATCAAAGTGCTCCTTTCCTTGCTGGGATTTGCCATGTGATGTATTGGACTGTTCTAGATATATTGCATTAGTGCTTCTGGCTTTAAGTTGGGAAAGGCTGTGATTAAAATATCCTGGACTCTGTGGTCGCATAGTTGGTGTTGGCAAGTTCTGTGGTCACATATTTGGTAGCTAATGTCCTTTATGGATTCCAGATTTGTCTGCTTTGGGTTAATTTTGCTCCTGGAGCCAGTGCTGGAAGGCTGTCCCTTGGTCATATTTGTTGCTTTCTCCTTGAAGATCACAGCTCTTTCTTTACTTCTACCACAGATACGCTGGCGGGAAAACAACAGAACATCCCTGTAGCTACATCTAATATCTCTCTCTGTACAAGAGAGCACAGATTTGCCTCAGAAGATGTTTCTTTGTGCTGTACTGTCAGTGCACTGATTTGCTCTAAAGCTCTGGCTGAAGGGACTCCTGGTGAGCACTGTTGGTTTGCTCAGGGGGCAGAGTAACTCATCTTTTCTGAGTGAGAAGAGCGGTATTCTGAAATATGCTGGTGCCAACGAGCTCAGGGAAATGAAATCTTTTTTATTAACTCCACTTTTCCTCAAATTGTATGTTTTTCTGACAACAGTATTCTATTATCATAATACAGGTAGATGTTGCTGAAGTCTGGAATTTAGCAATACACAAATTTTTGTTTCATTAATCACCAGTATGCAGTAAATGCTGTATATTTTAAGTGGATTTAAAGTGTCCTTGAGAAAAATTCTTACATAAAAGTGCAGGCAGGAGTACTGACTTTATTTCTGCTGGCACTCTTACACTAGTGGGAAAAATCAAAGGATACCCCTTGAAAGTGTTAATAAGTCAAGATGTGTAAAAGATGCTTTTCATTTACCATTGCCTATTTACTGTTGGAAATCTGAGTATGTAGCCATGAAGGCCAGCTGTTTTCTCCTTATGGCATTAGTAAAAAAACCCCTGACAAACCAATATGCTAGTTGAGTATTTCTGGGACAAATTTCCCAGAATTTTCCTATTGCTTTTTCATTTCTTTACATAAAACACCCACAATCCTTCTTCCTTGATGAGGTGGCAAAACACCCCAATACACTGGCTGAATGTTATGGGATTGATTTCTATCTCTCTTTTCCTTCATTTCCCTGAAATGCATTTTTCTGCCTACTAATTACTTAAAGGATGTGCAATCCGAGAGTATCCAACATTCCCGTTTTGTTATGTTAGATGGAGGCTCCAGTGAAAAAGCAGATGATGATGTTTCTTGACTGTTTTCTTTCATTCAGAGGTACTTGGGAAAAAAAAGGAAAGCTCCTTTGCCTGAGTGTTGGTTTGAGCACAGGTTTGAGCATGTGGACATGTATCTGAGTATGCAATAAATTTATTGGAGAAGTAAGGAACACTCTAAAAGCTGCAAGACTGGCAGTGACCATGTAAAATTTGCAGTGCTGTGTGACTGTGCTGGTAAATCTGCCATCAGATCACTGAGACAGAGCCCCTGGAGCATCAGCCCTGTTGTGGTGGTGGGTAAAGTCCTGCAACTGGAACCTGGTCTCCCACTTAATTTGTAACCTGAAACTCCCCCTCAGTCTTTATCTTTGAGATTATCTCCCCTTCCAATGATGTGGTTGTGGTGAATAAAGTTGAAGTGTGAATTTCCTATTCTTTGAACTCCAGTTTGAAAATGAAAAAAAAAAGCTTCTTGAAATAAAGAAGTATATTTTACGAAACAATGGTGAAATTAGAGGATTATTGTTTTCAGTCCCATTACATCTGTTGGCAGATGGGTCCAATCCATGAAGGAATTAATTTCTGTTTTGTCAGGAACTCTCATCTGGATTTCATCTTGATACAGGACGTAGTATTACAAGAGATAGACATGAATGAATCACGATGGACAGACTGAGAAGCAAGGTGAAAAGCAAACCAGTGACAGTATATTTTTATAAGCAAGCAGGACAGAGAGCTGTATGAGTAAGTGAGAAGAGCACAATAAGAGGTTTGGAAAATACATTTTGTGGGAAGGAAGGCTTTATTTTAAAATACATTCTATATTACATTATGTATCTGGCAGACCTTCTGATCCTTCTAGCTTTAATGAGAACACAAGCCAATGCCTGGAGTCTCTGTAAACTAAAAATCGATCTTTTGCAGGGTCTCCCTCCTCTGTTCTTCATCATTCTTTTCCTTGAAATTCCAACATCTTTTTTACAGTATTACTGTTCTGACTCTTGGTTGGATGATAGCAAGGGTCTCCTGCCTGTCTGTAGCTCTCAGATGCTAGCTGATGCTTTTATAATGCCTTTTATTTTTCTAATACTTTCCAGTATTTTCTAAAACACCATGTGGAGGAAGTAAAATAATTCAATGATGTTATTTATGGATGACAAATCAAAGGAAGGGAAGTGAAGCAAATGGGTTAGAAAGACAGTACAGTTGGGAATAGGGGCCACTGGTATATGCACCACTGCTTGGCACTTAGGTAAGTGCAGCGTATTTCTCATGTTCAAAAATTATCCTCATCTTTTGCTCCTAAATGTAATATTTCTTTCCCAGTTTTTATTTCTCATTTGGTTTACAAGAAGCAGGATGGGCCGATGACTAATTTAGCAAATTTTAGGCAACTTTTTATTAAAGACAATCTTGTTCACTAGAAGGTTTTCTGGCATTCTTCCAGTCCTTTTTAAACCATTTTAAGATTCTCTCGCAGTGTAAAGGCTCTTATAATTGTGCTGTTCATTTTGCCATGCAATTTATACTACGTTACCATTCCCCTCACATGTCTCTTGGGGCAATACAGTAACTGTTTAAGATCAATATCTGTTGACCTGTATTTTAAGTAATCTTTGTGTGCTTTAAGTAACTTTCAAAAAAAGAGGTTAAAGAAGTGAAAAAAAGAGAGGTATTGTCAGAGGAATAATTTTTAATAAAAGCAGTATGGTCTGCTACTCAGGAAATAAAGTGTATTTTTTAATATATTACATAAATAAGAAGGCATCTCTGGTGAACTTTAGTTACAAAGAAAATATTCCTATCCTAGCAATATATTGAAAAGTGAAATACCGTCCTCAGTTTCAGTTGGCCTGGTCCATGTAAATCAACATATTTGCTACAGATTTATCAGGTCCTAGAAATCTGATGGGGTGCTCCTTTATGTAGAATAGTTTTTGTTCTAATTAGTTACCTGTCAGACCCTTAGAAGACCCTCAGTAAATGTGTTGTGGATGGGCTAAAAAGGCATACCGAGCAGATACAGTTTCCGAGGGGGAAGACCATTTTAGTCATGTTCTTTCTGTGCACCTAGTGTTTATCTTCTCAGTGACAGAGCTTCTCCATGCACTGCTGAGGGAGAAACTATCAGGACTTTGTTTTTAAGAACACTTCTTGTATTTAGATTTCACATATTTTAAGTTTGGAAGGGTTTTGTTTTGTTTTGTTCAATGACTTTGAAGGAACTGTAAAACCTCTCCCTTCTTCCTTCTCTCTTCCCTCACCTCCCATTTCCCCCAGGAAAAAAAAAAACAAACCTGATTTGATTACAAAGTCTTTTTTTAGCCCAAAATAGCCCGCCCTTCTCAGCAGTCCTCCCTTTCCCCCTCATCTCAATTCTCCCTCATCCCCACTATACTTTTAAATATAGGCTTGAGTACCTGCCAGCTGCACACCCAGCCCTCAAAGCGCAGTCTGCGGCGGGATCATCTTTCTGCCTTCACTTGCAACCAGTGAGGAAAAAGATCCTGGGACAGTGGAGGATATTTCATATTTTGAGCTTTATTATTTAATTTAATCTTCTTGCTTACTTGGCAAGGCAGCTCATCCACCAAGAACTGCACGAGTCAGATGTTTTGTAACTCACTGTGGTTAGAAGGAATCAATATTGTGCCCCAGGAGGCTCAGGCTGAGGATGCCTTACTCCATAATCTTCCCTAGGTCTCCAAATAAAACAGCAACAAGAATTTCGGACTTTCTTACAGTAGTTCTGCTGGATCAGTAAAGCAGTTTGGGCGTAGACAGCTGTTTTCCTTTCAGGATGTGGGGGAGTTGAATCATTGAGTGTGAGGGCAAAATAATTCCGTGATAGAGGCTGTTTGGGAAAATTTATCTTAATGAAAGGAAACACTTCCCAGCAGAATGGAGAAGTGAGTGGTTATGGCTCTAGGTGAACTATCAGAGATGGTAATTTGACAGATTTTCTTCTTTGCTCCATTTGTATGATCCCAGTGAAGGGAGATGCAAGTTTCATTCCGGTTGATTTATTCCAGCTGTGTGCTACTACAGACAGGTGAACATGATCTCAACAGTGAAATGTTTCCACCTGAGAAAATGTCATCAGGAGTAAATCTGTTCAGGTGTTCACTGTGGTCTCAGTGCTGACTGGTATAGGGGAGTGATTTTGCCCCAGTGTCTTGCTGCTTCTTTGTACAGGGGAGTCCTGCTTGAGTGTTGAGATTTAGAAGGTTTGTGAGTAATTTTTGATTTTAATTTTAGAAGCATGGAAGGAGTGGGAGCAGGTACTTTATGTTCTGCAGCAAGGGGTAAGGTCAGATGGTCTAATGATCACCAAGCTTTAACCTCCTTGGATATTAAAAAATATGGCAATTTCTTTAAGTTACTCTAATGATAAGGTCAAGTACTGCACTTGATAACATCATAGAAATTGATGGAAAAGACTTGTTGAGCCATCCTATCTCCTTGCCAGTATAGGATTATTCCCTACAGAATGTTTTCTAATGCTCAGTTCACATTGTGCAAGAGAATCATGAGTTTTATGGCTTTGGCCTTTTGACAGCACACACTTTATGGAACTCACTGATTGTTTTAGAGGTCTGAGTAAGACCCCGTTCCATTGCCTGAAATTGGAACAGAAACATATTAGCAGAAATTACTTAGAAATATGTGAGATTTTAATTAAAATTGCTAAATACACAAGGGCAAAGCTGAGCCGTTGCAGATGAAGTTTGCAGCTGAGAATTCTTTAACTGCAGACTATTGCTGAGTTTTTCTAATAAACCTTACTATATTCAAAGTAAAATAATCTCTGTGGTTCTCTGTTTCTCTCTCTCCCCCTCCTCTTTCCACTTTGATAAATTCCTGTCTTTCATTTCTGCCCATCTGGAGCTGGAGTTGAATTATGGCATATGATTAGTGTAGATTTGTATCTCTCCCCCTGGATCATAACCTTCTTATTGATTCCCTTAGCTCCTGGTGCTTACTCACACACTCTTGCCTCTTCTCCACCCTGATTTTCTGCCACGGTTTTGCCTGTTTCCTTTTACTCTGTGGGCGCTCATTCAACTTAATTCTCTTCCTTGGTTTTAGAAAAGGAATGTATTGGTTTTCAGTTACATGTTTTTCACTTCATAATTTTGATCTTTGCGTTTTTTCTTCCTTTTTTTTTTTCCTTTTTCGTTTTTTCTTTTTTTTTTTTTTGTCTCTCTAAATGCTAGAATGCTAAAATACTGTTGTCCTGCTCCAACACAGAAAGAATTAGAATGGCTTATCTTGCTGTGAAATGGAAAGACTCTGTTCCAAGTTGCCATCCGGGAAGTTTCTGGCAGTGAGAAGAGGTGTTAACAGCTGCTGTGAAAGGGCTACTGAACTTGGTATTAGTACAGAAGTTATTTATGTCTCAGCAATGTGACTAATTCGTTAAATTAATTAAAAATGTACTTCCTTCCCTCAAGAAAGAGCAGACTACATCCACATGGAATTTTGCTCTGTGAATGAAACAAAAAAAAAGCAAAGCTGAAACAGAAATTCTATAGCAGAAAACAAATATGTTGAAATATTGCCTTGGGCTGTAAAAATGACTCCTGAAATGGACACTTATTTTTCAAGCACGGTGTTTAATACTTAGTTTTGGTTACTGATCCTATCGAAGCAAAAGATTGTTGTAGTCTTAAGCTGCTGTGTAACTCAGCTCAGTGCTCTACTGTTGGACTTTGCTTAAGAAATATGTATTTTGATTTTCTACAGTGAATAAACCCATAAGGAGTAAATTTTTTTCGAGTATAAATGATAGGTCCTTCAACATACAAAGCCAGGCCAGACTTCAGCTGCTTTAGGGAGCGTCACTAAAATGTCTGAATTTTAGTGAAGCTAAATTGAAGCTTCTTGCTTGTGCAGTGCGGATCCCAAGATGTTTCTCAATTATATCCTTTAAAAATATGGGGAACTTAGTTCATCTCCAAGGTCAGAAATGTTAATTCACCCCAACCATAAACAAAAGTATGAAAATCTGGTATGAAAAAGGAATAAAAACCTGGCATTTCTCTGAAGGTAAAATGATACATTATCATAATGTGTTTCAGGTTTTTTTCAAGTGTGTAATTAGATGCTCACTGCTTAATTCAGGTGAGAAGCCCTGAAACTGTAGGAACACCAAGCAGTGCTAATCGAATCTGTAATTCCGGGGTGTATTGCCCGTGTGGAAGGAATTAAAACGACACCTTACATTTTGCTTTTGTTGAGGGATTACTTGATAATCTCACTCTAAAGCATCGCTAACTGATACCTGTAAAAAAACTTTGAGAATAGGCTGTGGTTAGAGCCATTACCCCTATTTGTTTGTTGCTCATAGCAATGAGACAACTCTGCTGCTGGGTTACTGCTTCTTGAAAGATGAAAAAAGCTCCATGGTTTGGCGCGAGGACTCTCAATTCCTGAACAAAAGGCAGAATGCAGAGTTTTATTACCTCACAGATTAATGAAATTGAGTATGATGAGTGCCATGCTGTGGTGACAGTGTAGCCCCTACGTTCATGAAATGGCCCTTTCAAGTAACAGCTTCAGCTCCCATCTTGCACTTTGGGTTTGCTAGAGATCTAAGCCAAAGTGGCTTTTAATGGGGGGAAGAGATTGCTTTGATTAAACAGAAGCCAGATATGGAATTAAAGAGAGTTCAGAGGTTGCTATTATATTTTGGCAAAGATACTTCCTTCAGTTTTTAGCTTTTTGTTTAGGAGACAGCTATGCTTTTTAACACTTATTCTCTTATCTACAGTCTAGCATTTGAATTGTGTTTAGGATTTATAGAAAGAAATACAGCATGCTTTTCCTTTTAGAAGTATAAGAAAGTTAGAACGGACATGATGGCAGGCTAATTCCATCTAGTTCGGTATCTCATTCTTGACAACTACCAGCCTCAGCTATTCAAAGTGAAGAATTTAGTTTTATTCAGATGTCTCCTTGCTTAGGTCTCTTCCTGTCTGAATTTTATAACCACATTTATCCTTCTCCCGCTGAGAGCTAGATTGTACCTTGTGCCACGGCTCCAAAATAGGATACAGCAGGTCAAATTGTGTCAAAGAAGTGTTTCTGCGCTTGAAGAGGCATTGCCTCCGCAGACACCCACGGCTTTTCTTGTTTCTCTCTCACATGAAGTGGATTAACTTCAGTTCTGTGTTTAGTAAGGCTGGCTGGAGTGTTTTAAGTATAGGCTGGATTTGCTGCCAGCCTCTCCTAAAAGGATCCCTGTCATGACCTTGATTTTCCTTGATTCCTAGCGATATGACCAGCTCAGGGATGTGGGGCAATTTTTTTTTTCCTTCCAGCTTTCAATTTCCAGTGGTTTCTGACAACCCCCAAGTTTCTTGCACCAGGTATTAAACCTGCAAGAAGTCGTTCAGACCATGTGACAGGTGATGCTTCCTTGCACTGAGAAGAATCTTGAGAGCAAAGTTTCACAAAGACTGCCATCCAGGGGTATGGCACCAACGATTTGACATACAGAGCAGGGGGACAAAGGGCAGGTGGGAAAGGCCTCAGATGTACAATGAACGTTTTCAAAGAATGGTTTGTGTTGGAAAGGGCCTTAAAGGCCATTTTGTTCCAACCCCTCTGCTCTGGGCAGGGCTGCCACTCAACACATCAGGTTGCTCAGAGCCCCATCTAATCTGGCCTTGAATATTTCCGGGGGTGGGGCTCCTCTGAGCACCCTCATGTCGAAGGATTTCTTTCTAATATTTAATCTAAACTCACCTTCTGTAGGTTTAAAGCCATTACCTGTCATTTTCCACCAATTTATCAAATACTGGCTGCAGCAACCCTTCCCATGTTTCTCAGTAAACCTAGAAGAAGAACAGATGGCAGCATTTTAGCAATTAAAAAAGTCTTCCAATCAGCAAGCTTTGTAGCTGAAATCTGTCATGTCTGTTGCAGCGCATGAGAAGCCAAATTGCTCCGTGGCATTTATTTCACTTAATGTCTTGTGCCCATTACAAACGGGCGGATTTGACATTTACGTAAAAGTTGTGCTAGCAGATCCAGGCTGCATGATTTGCCCCTGTACTTGTGCTAACACTTGAAAAGGACAACTTCAATAGTGGTGGTTGTGGTGTTCCCTGGTAGCAGGCTGGGAGAGAGTAGGAACCTCCCCAGGACACGCTGGGATCACCACTAGATACCTTCTAGCACGTATTGTTTGGAGTGGAAAGAATGAACACACACCATACATATCACGTGTGCCACAAAAAGAAACTGGTTTGGATTGAAGTTTTGGTTTTACATTCTTAATCTGGAATGCGTGTTGACTTTTTCAGCTGCTTTGCATAGCTGAATTTCAAAAGAAAAAGCAAATACTGGATTTGTGGTCTTCTGTGTAAAGAGGCAAAATTGGCAGCTTTAACAAGGAATGAATGGGCAAGGAGACAACAATCCACTTGTGCCTTCAAGGCAGCTCCTTCAGATAAGGACTGAGATTTATTGGCAGTTGATGCAGTTTACTGCAAAACCTTCTCTGAAAATACTCTTGTTGTCTTTCAGCTTTTTCACTGTTCTTGCACTTTCCACAAATGTGTTTTTCCGTTATTTTTTTATCTGGTATGCCTCAAGGAGGAGAAAATTTAGGGGTTTGCAGGGAAAAGCAACAAAAACAAGGCCAAAATGAGGTGGGTTTGGGATCTTCACTTCTGTCACTTGTGTACAGACGATGCCGAGGAAAGCCTGGGGACCCGTAGACAGTGACAGTGCTGCTGCACATAACATTTTTTTCTACCCCATTTAGCAGCAATTTCCTAGATGAATAGTGCTCTCAGGATCTGTGCTGAATGTAACATGGGAACTAGAAGGAACTTTGTAAACAAAGGAAATGGAAAGTTTGGTTAAGATATTGTTGGCTAAGAGAAAAAGGCTTATTGCCAGTCTGGGTTTGTTTTGGGTTCTTAGCTTGGAATTAAAATGTAGGTTTTCTACGACTGGAAATATAATAAGAAAACACTGAAATTTTCCTCTACATAGCAGTATTGGAATTTAAAGGTCTGTGATATTTTTCTTTTTTTTTTTTTAAATTTTATTTTTTAATGTTCTTTTTAATGAGTGATACAGTGTGTTGTTGAAAACACTAGCATTTTAGAATATACAATTCAAAGACCATGCAGGCTGCTCTTGGTTTCATTATGTTTTTATGCCAGTGCACAAATGATCCAGTTGTCTCTAAAGCATCTGGGTCTCAGTAAAAATGCACTCAATGGCAAGAGGCTGAAGTAGCCAAAACTTTAACCTGAAACTTTAGGTGGGGGGAAGGGGAAAAAGAGATGGGGAATCACCCGTAAATTGTGATAAATGTGTTAATTTCTGAAAGGTAATAGCACACACATATGCAGGAGCAAGGATCTTCAGAAGAAAACCAAAGAAAGTACTGTTGGGGAAAAAAATGGAATTTTGCTGGAAGTTCCAAGTTTTGGAATAAATAAGATTAGGACATTATACATTAGCATGCTATGAACAAATCTCCTTAAGTCCTACTTTACCATAGATTTGATCTAAAAATAATGCTTCAAAGAGCACACTTCAGATTATGATGTGAGGTAAATGTTTTCATTTAAAGTTTTCCTGCCAGTTGGCTTTTGGCTGAAGTTTTGAAGGTTTTAATATGTCTACCACTGGAATGCTTTAACTAAGCTGTTTTAGATAGCTTTGGTATCTGTAGAAAGGAAATGAATTTGTTAAATGAGAAAATTGAGCTTATAAATGGGATGCTTATATACTCCAGAAATTAATGGGAATTCTACTAAGAGTTTTACCATTGCTTAAAAGTTTACCTGGGCATGTTTTCCTTGGATACTTTGACACGTCTATGGGATTAAGAGGGTAATGGAGATGTCAGTTTTTGCCTTCTATTATTTTTTTAAATATAATTAAAATACTAGGGGTGTGTTCTTGTAAAACCTTTGAGGTTTATTTCCATGATTTTGTATTTCCAACTTTTAGCTACAATCCAGTAATCTTGACTCTTCTTTGGGGATGATGAGGCACTGGCGCAGGTTGCCTGGAGAACTGTGGCTGCCCCATCTGTGGAAGTGTTCAAGGCCAGGTTGGATGGGGCTTGGAGCAACCTGAGATAGCAGAAGGTGTCCCTGCCCATGGCAGGGGGTTGGAAAGAGATGGTCTGGAAGGTCCTTCCATCCCAAACCATTCCATGATTCTGTGATTATTGCACTCTACTGGGGAAAGAGTACAGGTGAAAGCAGGGATTTTGCTGAGGAAAAGGAATGTGACTTGCTGTCTGCTTTGTGTTTCACCAGTGCAGGACCAAGCATGAATGTAAATCTCCATGTTACCTTTATCAGATTTGGATCCCAGTGTAGTTGAGAGAAGAATTACTCCTTAATCTGGTGGCTTTATGTTAGGAGAATTTTTAATTTTTTTGAACAAGGGGATCATTGAAGCCTTCATTGATTTTTTTACGTAATAAATTTTGTTGCTATGGAATTGCTTTTCCTAGGCTTCAGCCAATATTCATTTCTGGGGCTTGATATATAATTACTGTTTCCCCACTTTGGTTTCCTAAGGGTAAATTGCACTTGAATCACTTGTGGTACATTCCAACTAAAGTCCTCTGTGCTATCACAAACTCTCAAATACTGAAATAAATCTGAAAATAGAATTTAGCAATTAAAACAGGCTACTTTTGTAAGAAGACAAATGTTGGCTACATGATTAGAGGATAAGAAAACAAGTTTCCACTTTCAGAGCTATATATTTTGCAAAGGACCAAGACTTGACACAGTTCATGTGGTCTGAAACTGTCATGAAGCTTCAAGACAGCCAAACTACGTGAAAGTTAATGTACATATTTTATTTTCACTTTGCTAGGAAAGAAATGTTCCTTGCACCTTGAAACAGCCTTACTGCTCTGGTGGGGATTTAGTCAGTCTCTAAACTATGCTAAATCATTTCCCAAAGAAGTTGTGTGAAACAGTAAGTGGATAGAAATCAAACATTTTCTTGTGCTTCCTGTGTCCTAACTGGACAATTTCTGAGACAGAGGTAGACTATTAATTTGCAGCACCTAATCGTGCATTCAGTTAAACTGGTACAACCATTTCCTGGCTGTTGGGTTGTTTTGTTTCCCTTCCTTTTCTTTTGCTAACTCCCTCTCATCCTCCATTAAACGCCCAGGTAAACTGACAGCAGATCTGACAACTGTTTTACCGATTGTGGGATCTACCATCAGAAGCTGAGAAGCTTCACAGCCTGTTAGCTCTGCACAGATGTGCATGAGACCAGCCATGTCTGCACTAAAGTGCTCTGAGAAATGAACCGAAGGATGTGAGTGTAAATGATGAGGGGATTCACTTGCAAACTATAAGCTAAATCAGTAGTACAGGTGCAGACTGGAATCCTTCATTCCAAGTTAAAGAAAAACAAAGAGGTCTGATAATAGCTGTAATTTTTTTTTTTCCCCCCTTTGTAAACATACATTTTCATGTGGGTAGAGGAGGGGATGAGAGTTAAGGAATTTCTGTCAGTATTAGACCTGTAATTTCATTTAGCTGTACATCTGTTCTTCTTTAACTAAAGACATTCCTAAATTTACAATTAATATTTTATTCAGGTTTTTATAGCATTCTAGAGTCTGTTTGCTACAGTTCCCTTGACTAAGGAACGATCATGGACATTTAGAGATTTATTTAGTAGTCAGAGAATATTTTGAGATTCATGACATTCGTTCATTATTGGTATCTTTTGAAAGGTACAAGAGTAAGAGATCTCTATTGAGCATTAACTATGTTCACAACGCATGATTTTTATATAGCATTTAAATCCTCAGTTTTCCTTTTGAAGGCATGTTGAGTATCTACTTTAGAAAACTAATATTAAATAAGAAGCCTTTGGAGATTTTGCTATATTTCCCCATTTTCAGAACTCTTATTTATTGGAATTAAACCAAATTAACCAAAGTTAGTCAGCTTGAGATGGGGGTTTGAAGAAAATCCAGATCTACTTGCCACATTACATGCTCTTTTCAAAGAACCCGGTATTCTTACTGAATTGCCCCATAACTCAGATTTAGTCTTCATGTCACCACTTCTGTCTGAGGGAGTGTGAGAACACAAGTGGCAGCCAAGCAGAGGTGGCACAGGCTGGTGCTTGTTCACTTTAGGACTGATGTCATGAATGTTGGCAAAAAATGAAGATTTTTTTTTTTCCCATGAAGAGGTATGACTTTTTCTCTAGGGGCTGCATATCATTTTGGGTGTATTGTAATTAAGATCTTGAGGCCCTCAGAAATGTTATAGGCAGAATATTTGTGGCTTAGTTCTGCTATCTGTATGAGGCATCTGTGTTTTTGCCTGAGAATATAATTGTCACAATTACCTATTTGGTGGTCACCATTGATATCCAAAGCCAAATTCTGCTCTATATCTTCTGCTCTAAATGGAGAATACTTGAAACTCTTGATTAGGAACAAACGTGTTTATTAGAGCATGTGAAAATGTTTTTCACAGTTTGGTTGCATCACTTGAAGGAATGATTATGGATCCAGAAATGTGCTGTTTTTCAGGTGAAGAGTTTCCTTCAGAGCTAGGCAGCTTGCAGCCTAAGATATCAGTACTGCTGTGAGTTTGCCCTAAGTGGTGTTAATCCATTTGTGCTGAGTGTAAGGAGCAGACACTGCTGGAAAACAATACAAGTGAGATCTAAAAATGAACAAAAGGTGGCTGTAAAGACCATGGAGAGAACAACTGCAGCAGGGAGACCATATTGCTGTTTGTATGTGTCCAGAGATGTAACTATCAAAGATGGTTAACTTTCATCTCTGGCTGGTTTCTTGCAGTGATATTTCTTTTTCTTAGTCAAGGCAACACATACTTCTCCTGGGAAATTGTATAATGGGTAAAGAAAGGGTTGGGAAGTAGATTTGGAAAAGCACGTTGTGTGTTTGACAGAGCTCGGAAGAATAAAGTCTCAGATGGTTCCGTGCTTATTCTGCCTGCATTTTCCCAAATGTGATTCATTGAGCATCTAGATCTTGATCTGACAATCCTTTCAGTGCAACTTCAGTGGCATTTTTTGGGTGTGAAAAGAATATATGGATGACTATTACAAAGCTATGGAAAGCAGCTGACTGAAACTCCATGATTTGGTACTTCATGCATGTCGAATGGTGTTGTCTTTTGTGTTTCACTTGTGGTATTAAGAATTGTACCATCTTTTTTCATTTCAGTTCACATGGCATTCATTTAAATTCTACTATAGGCTTCTCCCCTTATCACCTGTCTGATTTCACCTTAAGCACTTTCCGAGTATAGTCTGATCTAAATTGGCTGGCAAATGAATTGAGTCATGGGGAAAGGGATACTTTGTCATGATATTTCTGTCACTGAAATAATTTGTTAGGTTCAAAAAGGACCTTTTTTAACAACTGGTTGTCACTTTCTAGCTTGATCTTCAGACCAGAAGCATACTGGGCAGAATGGTGTGTCTCATGGCAGTGTGTAAATTGATGGC
Organism: Picathartes gymnocephalus; assembly: GCA_013390045.1. Taxonomy (NCBI): domain Eukaryota; kingdom Metazoa; phylum Chordata; class Aves; order Passeriformes; family Picathartidae; genus Picathartes; species Picathartes gymnocephalus. Next base: position 40,001 of record WEKY01048193.1, read on the forward strand.
TGAGTTGTGGTGAGGAGTATTTTCATCATCTGTGAAAAGCTCTGACACTGACAACAGTTCTTGTCTGCTTGTTCATAGAATAATGCAAAGTTCGACAGTTTCCTCCAAATTGTGCGTATTGGCAGAATGAAGTGAGGTGCAGATTTCACATGGCATGTGGTATAAACTGCCTTGTTCTCTCATTGTAGAGTGCAGTTAAGAGGTTTTATGATATTTTTAGAGCATATATTTGATGCTCTAAACTGCTGTTAAGACTGTGATGCCTTTGTAATGTGCTGATGTATGTTACTGGTAGCTTTTTTTTTTCACGGAAGTGTGTAGGTTATTGGCATTTGTTTTTAGCGTTGACACTTTTTTTCAGCATTAATATGTTGCTATGCAATTTCACTAGAAAAATGTTATGGTAAGCTGACTGAAATGTCATCCTGTCTGTATTTCCCTACAGGTTTTATGGGCTTAAATATGCACCTGAATAAGCTTTTGAAACGTGTCAGATAATGTAATTTCACAACATTATTACGAGCTTGTTTCAGTTGGCACATCATTCAACAAGCTGTTTGTATGGCTGTTTGCCTTTCTGGAGCGTTAAAAATTTGCTCTGAACTGGGACATAACTGTATTTGTAAGAGGAATAATCACTTAGTTATTTTTACCAATTAACTTTGGACCAGAGGTGTGTTGATTCCAGAGTATTTTCTTGATACTGGTCTATGTTTTAGTGATTTAGTGTATGAAAAAATTAATGGTGGAAATACTTCATATTTACCCACTTGGGCAGACAAATGCCCTTCTCTTCAGATTTCTTATTAATAGTTCTTTAGAAAACCCTTTTTTTTTTTGTTGGCTAGGATTCATTTTTCCCCTGTCCCATTGGCCATTCCTAGGGAAACTTGTTTCCAACCTCCAGAATGCTAGTTACATTGAAATGACATGTGCTTAGTGTTTTTAAATATGAATTATATCGGAGGCCAAAAGTTATTCATATTATATTTTCATTCCCTGATGTCCGATGTATATTTTTGACTTTTTTTTTTTAAAATCTCTAAAATAGAAACTGCTTAAGAAAGCTGGTAGCTACACTAGCTGAAAAGAGGGGAAGATACTACTGTGATGTTTGTCAGTGCTACCAACTAATTTCATTTGAACACGGATATAAGACCTTGCAAACAGATGAAAGTGAGAAAAGAGGTGGTTTGGTAACTGATTTTTTTAAACTTCATCGGATGCAATTTAACTTACAGGAAGAAAGTACTAGATGAATGCTTAAATCATTATCTGTAGCTCAGGCATGTCCAGAGTTCTCTTTTGTAAGCATGGGATGATAATTTAGATTAGTTTTGCCAAAATAACGATCTGCTTGCCAATGTGTCTCAATTTTTAGGAAGAGTTAAGATTGATGATTGGAGATACATAATTCCAGAATTTTTTCCTTTGTAATCTTGCCTATTTTATCATAATTAATTGGTTTTAGTTTGAATGCTACAGCTGACCTGCCTTATGTTATGGGGACAGGAAAAGCCCAGTTTTGTGTGTGACTGTCTTCACTCCATAGTGGGTGGGTCTTAGACTTCTCATCTTAAATCAAAAGACTTCTGCTGCTCTGATGCTAAGAACATGTGGTGGCCACTCTGTGCACTAAGTGTAGCTGCTGTTTGTAAGGATGGGACATGCTTCCACTCAATGTTTTTTCAGATTCTATTAAAGCAGTTTTTGATGGAAACCTTCTTGGGGTTGTGTCTGCTAAAGCAGCTCATTCTGTGCGAGTGAAAACTTCAGCATGACTTGAAGGAAGCTGAGCAAGGTCAAATTTTTGTGTCCTTCATCTGTTATTTGCATCACAGTATATTTCCAAATACCTTAAATCTTGATTCTCTGTGTTGTCCAACACAACAGCTGTTTCAACCTTTCTGTCAGAAGACCCCCCCTATCAAGTCAGTACTTCTGTGCTTTTTTGGCTGTACCGCATGAGATGCTGAAAAGAAATGTGCCTGTGACAAGCTAAAGTTTTTCTTACTTAGCACTGAGGTTGTTATGGGAAGAAGAAGGGAGGCCATAAACATTTGTTTTATTGTTTGGAAGGTCTCACGCTTTGCTGCGTTGTTTAATAGAAAAAGGAAATTGTCTCCCCTCTGCTTATATCTGTTCCAGTCATTTACAAAGTACCCTTTTAATCTTTTGTTAAAGTTCGTTGTAGAGATGTTTGAATGCTAGAAGATTCTCGACACTTAGGAAAAAAACACAGTGTGTTTAGGCATATATATTTCATTTTTTACTTCAAATAAGTTAAATGAAACATGTTTAGTCTAATTAGATTAAAATTATGAAGTACAAATATATGTAGAAACATTTTCCTAAAATGTACTGGATGTACAGAAGGTTGGGGCTGTGCAGCATGACTAAAATAAAGTTGACAGTGCTGCCAAAGATACCAGTGAGAGTGTTAAAGCTGGAATTGAGCACTGAGGTCTGGCCATGGCACATTTCTTTCTTTAACCTCCCTGGCTCTTCATCCTGACTGAGCACTCTTAGTCTTTCCTGTTAGCTTTGACTGAGCTGTGCTCTTGCCTCTCTCTCTTTTGTAGGAAGCTCAGGCTTTCAGGCCCTATTTTCTATTCTTTTTCGGCCTGGAGGGCTTCATTATTTCCCTCGTGCTGCTCTTTGCTGTCTTTGTTCCTGGCTGGTTTCGTTGGTTTTTCAGTTTTTTTAAATTTCCCGCATCCTTCAGTTTCACACATTTCTGGGAGACCTCTCCTTCAACTAATTAAAACAAACTATTTCCTACTCATCTCTTATGTTAATGAACCTGTCAGTGCTTGCCAGGTTCCATGATTTTATTCTGCTTGTACGTCAAGACAGAATTCAGGCATTTCCCATCCTTTCCCCACTTCATTTCAGTTTCCATTGTGGGAGCCCCTTGCAAATGAGTGGTTTGGCCACTTAAAGAATCACTGTCAAAGGTATTAACAAAACCAGGTTTTAATATAAATTTTTGAAAGCAAGACCTAAGAGTTTGGTAAGGGTCACTCAGTTACTTAGTACACAAACATAGAGAGGAAAATTTGTCTATAACCAATTTAGAATGGTTTGCATGAAGACCAGGCATGCAAAAGCGTCTGAGAGACCCCTTCATTGAGTCACGAGGTTATGAGAGGACCCCTTGGGTTTCTAAATTCCAAATGGAGTCCAGGTGTGGCTGAGTCCAGTGGTAGTCCCAGACCTGCTCAGTGGCAATCAGGACCTGCCCTTGGAATGCAGAGACCCCCCCACCTGTCCTGAGATTCCTTCTCATTACCAAATATAGCTCAGACTAAAGAGGGGCTAAAGTATAATAAGGAAAAGGTTCAGCCCTCTGGGCCTTGCCATACCTAGAAACACCAGAGAAGTGGACAGAGTTACTGTCTTTGCACAAGACGACAGACAGAATGCTTCATTTATGTACAGGCCAGATATAACTGAACAACTATAAATGGAACGTTTTTCCACTACCTACAAGGGGATAAATTCTGGGGCTAGGGGCTGGTGCCAAATACTTTCCTGCACTTGATGCATCAGCAGGGATCTGGCTGGTGCCCTTGCAAAAACAGAGTACGTGTTTGTGCACATTCAACGTCCCCTCCGAGACAGTTTGCTCAAACTGCTGCTTAGGTTGTGTTTGGCACCTGAGGTTTTTCACAGGAAAATACAACGCATTCCTGATGACATTCCGGGGAGGGACTCCGGAGGTCTGCATAGATGAGGTTTTGGTCCTAGGAAATGCAGTGGAGAAAATGGTGAGCAGGGGTTTACTGTGGTGGGGAGCCTACACCTCACAGGGCAACTAATACAAAGTGTGCAGTACCCATAAAAGTCTGGTCCAGTTGGGGTGCCTTAAGAATCTGCCATTAGATGTGTTTGGTATAGAACAGACATTTCACATGCTATCCTTTATCATTTAGTAGAGATCAGGGAGATTATGGATAGCGAAATAAACTATAATGAGCTCTTTCAGTTAACCAAATTATTAACTAGTATGTCCCTCTTTCTCTAGGCCATGAAAACTTCTTTGTTTAGGCTGCAGGTTTGTCACATTACCATTTCCTCTTCTCGTGAGATACCTGAAAAGAGTTTAAAACAATAATTACGCATTTGTGACTTTATTTTTTGTGGACACAGAATTAGCTTATCAACCAAACATTCAGATGTCCATGCCTGAGGTTGTGGTCACAGCACCAAGCCTGACAGAGTTCAAGAAAAGTGTTTGGTCAATGCTCTCAGGCACATGTTGTGACTCCTGAGGATGGTCCTGTACAGGGCCAGGAGCTGGACTTGGTGGTCCTTGTGGGTCCCTTCCAACTTAACGTGCTCTGTGATTCTGTGTAGTCTCCAGTAATTTAGTGCAGTCTTACTCACCCCTGTGCTGAGAGCCTTGTCATCATTTTGAGGCATGTCAGCTCCATCTACACTGTTGCAATATATTCATTAAGTTCTTGATTTCAAGTGTGCATTGTTCCTTTTAAGTGGCAATTAGCAGTTGACAAGCAGAAGAATCCTCATGGTCTTTTGGAAAGTTTGGCTGTATTGAGTTTATTGGGAATTTTTCTGAGAAAGTAATTTTAATATCAAAAACTGTCAATTTGTCAAAACCTAAAATTTTGATGGAAATGTACCAGTTTCAACTAAACTTAAAGCTGGAAAAGTGCTTTTGGCTCCAGGTACATTTCCTAGTCAAATCCTGAATCTGACACTACAGCCCAGTTTGGGCATTTGGGATAGATACAAATTTGGGTTCCTGAGAATTTACTGAGGTATGTAGAAGTGGAAGTACAGCTGGAGAAGAAACTGCTGTAACAATCCAGGCTGAGGGCTTGACAGTAGTGGATCTGAGCCCTCTGCCCCTGTTCTCAGAACCCAAAACCTGTGTGCTCTGGTTAGAGTACATGCTCTGCTTTTGTGGAGCTCACTGAAGAGCTTGGCTGGGAGATCAGAAAACTGTTTTGAGTCTCTGAAGGTCGTTCAGATATAAGATGTTTCCTGTTCACACTGTGTAAAAGATGCAGAAACTCAAGGTCAGTTTGCATTTAAAATACATCTCCTTTTCCCATGCAATGGATTGCTTCAAAGTCAGGTTATCCTGTAGATTGTGTTTTGTTGTTTGAGGGACTGAGCTCTTCATTATCATTACATTTGTCTTTCAATTCAAATCTGAGGTTTAAGTGTTGGAACAGATTGATTAATAGAATCCTAAAGACAAATAATTAAATCTTAAATAATTAAATAAATTATTAAATCCTAAATGATAAAAGCTTAAAGATTGATATAAAATTTTGATAATTTTTATTTGGAAGGGTAATATCTCTTGATAATAAAGCTAGAATTATAGCCTAAGGTTTAAATAAGATATATTTGGGAAAATATGACTGTAATGTACCTACACAGAGTTAACTAATTGGTAGAACAGTCTTGTAAACATCACACCAGGTTAATAAAAGGTTGTGCCAGTTTTAAGGTAGTAAAATACCACTAAATAAAACTTTTAGGTAGAGTTTGTCAGCAGTCTGATGTGACACTTGGCAGAAAGCATCAGAGGACTGAGCCACTTTCTCAGGCTGAGAGATGAGCAAGGCCCTGGGAATGGGTATTTCTGGCATTTTGTGTCTCCCTTTTTTCCCCTGGCATTGTGAGATTTTGCAATTTGGTATCTAGCAGGTATTTACTTTCTTGCCTGTTGGCGTTCTGCTTGTTAACAAACTGTTATTTTTTCCACTTATATCTACTTGTGTCTTGTTCCTTATTGGTGGAAATGCATTGGTTGGAATCAGTGAGGAGGGTACTCATTTCAGAGTGCCCACCTCTTTAAACTGTCTCAAATCAAGACAACTTGTCTGTAGCTCCGGGCAAGGCTGAAGCTCAAAAGCTGATCTATGATTAATAACCACAAGAAAGTAGGGTAACACTGGAATTCAGGCTTTTCCCCATGTGTGTCCATGGTTACAAATCTGAATTCCAGATGGTTGTTGGATGGCAAATTAGATTGTGCATCTTGGTTTGGGTGGTCGATGGGAGTTAGAAGAAAGCTCTTAAGCCATAATGCTGTAGAACAGAATCTTTGGTGCACAGATGTTCCAGAGCCAAATTTTTCCGAAGTTAAAAGTCACAAAACCTGTGAACTTTGTTCTGACTAAAGGACTTCCTAAAGGCCAAAACAGTGTGGTAAAAGGGTATTGAAAGGAACCAAAAAAAGACTTGAGAGCATGAGGAGCAAAGTGATATGGGAACATGGCAGGATTTTGGCAAGATAGAGCAGTCATGTCTAGTCTCTGAGGCAATAGAAAATTCAGGATGGGGGTGGGCAACCATGGCAGGAATTTGAGAAGATTGGTGCCCTTTAGGCACTGGGAGGGGCTCTAAGGTCTACCTGGAACCTTCTCTTCTCCAGGCTGAACAACCCCAGCTCTCCCAGGCCATCTCCATAGCAGAAGTGCTCCAGCCCTTGGATCATGGCTGTGACCCTTCTTTGGAGTCGCTCCAGCAGGTCCATATTCTTCTTATGCTGGAGACCCCAGATCTGGGTGCAGAATTACTTTTGGACTCAGGTAAGTGTTTATTCATCACAGTTACTCCCACAAGTCAGCTCAAGTGGGAGCAAAGCCCCCTCCACCCCAGCCATCCTGTGCCCACCCCACCTTCTGCCCATCCCATGGTGCTTTTTTCTGCTCTTTTCCATGAGCTGTTGGCTTTTGCCCTGCTCAGCCTGCTGGACCAGCCTGTGGACACTGCACAGAGAACCATTGCCAGCTCTCTGGAGTTTGAAGGAAAACCCAGAAAAATCTCTGAATCAAAGAAAAGGTGTCTTGCAAAATTAACCTAATCCTTTTTAAAGCCTTATTAATGCCAAATTAAATTCAAGTTTGTCTGTTCATTTTCCTCTTAGGCTTTACTCCTTGTTTACTTGAGAGAGCTAGTGAGTCTTTTAGGACTCGTGATACCTTGGTTCCCTTTTACAATGGAGCAAATCTTAGAGTTTTCCAGCCAATTTTCTTTACATACCATGAGTTTTCATTCCCTTTTCATTTAAAATACTTGCACAATTTAATTTTCAATGCTGGGTAGCAAAACCCAGTAGCACTTCCAGTTGGAAAGAAATATGTTGTGTGTAACTCAGAGGAGGAGTTCTGCTTGCGAAGTGATGGCTTTCCACTGAGGTGGATCAAGCAGGAGCTCAGTTGGATGCTGGTGCTGAAGCACTTTTCTTGTGGCTTGAGCATCTGATGGCAACAGCCTGGGCTTTTAATGGCAGAAAGAAGGGATTTCCTACCAGTTTTCCTCTGAAATCTGTCACTTGTGCAATCTTTTCCAGCCTCATGTAGTCTGACCTGTATCTGCTTCAAAACTTGGCTAATTTTTTAATACTTTTTAAAGCTTTTGTGTCCCACTTGCAGAGAGCAGGAGGGTGCTGGCTCTTTTTGTCAGGAAACAGACACTACTCTGTGAGTGAGGAGGTCCTCTGTTCTCCCCAGAGCAATCTTCACCTGTCACCCCTGCTGCTCCTCAAGGATGAACCAACTGGTTGATGGTGACTGGGTGGATACACAGATTTTTCTCCCATTTTCAGCACAGGTAATGAAGTGAGGGGAGCTGTTGGCCAGGAGTGCCATGGTGCCAGCACCACCCGGCACACAGGAGCTGAGAAGCCTGAGGTTTTCCTCTTGTATGCAGTGTATTTCTAATTTAAATTCAGTTAATTGCTTCCTAATCCTGGGACGTGCCAGGGAGATGCTCAAGGCGACACAAGGACAAACATTTTAGCAGGACCTACTGTGATAAGACAAGGGGTAATGGTTTTAAACTGGAGAAGGGATGATTCATATTAGCTATAAGCAACAAATTTTTTACTGTGAGGGTGGTAAAACGTTGCTACAGGTTGCCCAGAGAAGGTGTGGATGCCCCATCCATGGGAATATTCCAGGGTGGATGGGCCTTGGAGCAATCTGGCTGGTTGAAGATGTCCTTGCTTATTGAAGGGGAGTTGGGATGAAATGAACTTTTAATGTCCCTCCCAACCCAAACCACTGTATGATGTTACGACCATCTCATCCAACCTCCCTGCTCCAGCATGATTCCCCATGAGCATGTTATTCAGGAGTCTGTCCAGATGGCTTTTGAACATCTCCAGGGAAGAAGACTCCACAGCCTCCCTGTACCAGTGCCCAGTCACCCATGTAGTAAAGGTGTCCTTCCTCCTGTTCAGGTGGAACTTCATCCCAATGGCACAAGACAGAGTCAGCCCAAAACGCCAAAACTCAATCATTTAATAGCAAAAAAAAAAAAAAAAGTCCCTTTCTTTAAAATTCCTTCTGTAGAGTACTTGTGTGCAAGTGGAACAGAGCCTGATTTTCCAAGAAACCCACTCCTGCTGACCAGTGTGTTTTCTGAAATGGGATTTTTAAAAATCCTTTTTTTGAGTGCACGCAGCAGCACCCACCTCCATTAGCAACAAAATATGTGATCACACTTACTCAGCCCCTGGGAGAGCTCCCAAGCATGTTCAGGGAACTAAGGCACTTGTGCAATGGCAGTGGCTGAGACTCATCCTGGGGGAAATGCACCCCAGAGAAGGGGAAGTGGTGTTTTGGGTGTGAAATAACAGGTGTCTCAGTGTGCCTGTCTGGTAAACCAGTAATTCCAGCGAGGCAGGAGTCAGGGCTGCCACCATGACAGAAGCCAATTCCTTGCCCTCAAGCCTCTCTGCCATCGTTCCTCCAAGCTGAGCTGACACTTGTGTAAAATCTTCCAGAAAAAGGGAAATTCTCTGCTTCTCAGTACAAGAGTTGGCGTCAGGCCATTCCTGCAGTGTATTCTTACTGGTAGGGCTGGGTTTAGTTTTGCTTTCCCAGCATCAGCTGCACTATTCCAGTTTCTCTCCAGGCTGGTACATGCAACCCCAGTGGCAGCAGTAGTAGAATGAAAAGTGCCTGGGCTGGGCTGGGCTGGGAGGGGAATAATCCTGCTGCTTCCATGATTTTCCTTCCTGGGGACCTGCAGCAAGCAGAGCTGCGCCCTCCCACTGAGGCTGCCTGCGCCAAGAATGCTTGCAAAATTCCTAGGTCATCTCCATGCCCCATTTGCAGAGTTCTTTTCCTACTGGATTTCCCCTGGCTGGCAGGAGAGCAGAAGCAGGGCTGGCATCTCCAGGCCAGTGCTTCAGCTGGCACCGGGCATTGCCATGGGACAGGTTAAGTCCTTGAGGGCACACGTGTGCAGAAATGTCTCACTGAAGCAGGGCCTCTGCTTGGACATCAGCTGCAGGAGGCTGCAAGATGACTGGAAAAAGGAATGTGGGATCTCCCAGTTCAAACGAACAGAAAACTTTATTTTGAGGGGTGAGAGGGATGAGCACCAGGGGCTGGTGCTCCTCTGGTCCTGCTCGGTTTTTCAGGCCGACTGTAGGGCTTTTTCTCCCGCCGCTGTTGCCGCCAGACGTGTCTCATACGAACTGGCCCAGGCTGGGAGCGGTTGTCCGTAATGGATCCAGGGAAGAGCCATGGTGGTCTGTATGGAGCTGCTTGTCTCCTGGATGGCTGAGTGTCCCGGGATGGCCTCGATGCCACCTGACCGGCGCTGCTGGAGCTGCTGCTCTCAGCGCTGCGGGAGAGCACATCGCCGATCCTGCGGCATTTTGCTGGCAGGCTCTCGGGTGTCTGTGGCTCTGTGGCTCCCTCTAGGTGGCCCAGGTTCAAGCCCTGCTTTTGGCAGGGGAAGCTGCTGCTGCTGCCGCCGCTGCCGACCAGCACCACGCCCTGGGCCAGGCCTGCCACCTCCTGCCCGGCGGTGCCGGGGCCGCTGGTCTCGGCACGCAGCAGCGGCGCGCGGTTGAGCCGTACGGGTTTTGCACTCTGGCTGCCTGAGTCTTGTGCTCGCTGTCTCCATGAGCGGCGTCGAGCCGGGTCCGGCCTGGGCTGTCCGGAGAGGCGGCTGCTGTTCGGATCCGCCTCTGCCCGGTGGCACAGCGTGCACGATGGACAGAGAGGGAGAGCAAGCGGTGTGAGCACCTTTGCAGGGCTGGGGAAGTGTCCCTGCGGGATTGTGCCCAAGGCCCGGCTCTGTCCCTGCTGGGCTGGCTCAAGGGCAGGGCAGGCACGGGTGCCCGCAGCCCAGCCTGGCCCCGCTGGCCCACAAGAGGAGGGAACCTGCCCCGGGGAGCTCCTGCTTCCCCTTGCTGCTGCTCTTGGCTGCTCCCCCTCTGCCTGCCACGGGGGGCTGCGAGGAGGGAGACTTTGCTCTCACCTTGCTCCTTCCCAGGAGGACACTTCTCAGCAGCGTCCTGCTGCGCCATTGTGGGTGTGGAGGAGTGACGGGAGGGTCTGTGCCGCAGCCCTGCTGGCCTTTCTCCTCCTGACAAAAGTGTACCAATCCTTCCTTGAGTGAAGAGAGATGCGTATGAGCTGACTCAGAGGCACCAGAATTCCGTCAGTAGCCTTTTCTGCAGTCCTCTCCTCGACTCTGCAGGGTGTGTTGATGCACAGCACCTGTGTACCTGAGGCCTGGGTGCAGATGTCACAGCAGCCCCTGTGACCTCGCCGTCACTGATCTGTGCGTGACCCGCTCCCCTGGTTTGGGGAGGGTGTCCTTGTGGGTGCTGACAGGGACCTTCTCCACGTCGGGCACGGCTCTAGTGGGAAGCACAGGAATGGGAACAGGTCCATCCACTGGTTGATGGCTTGAATAGGCTTAGGTCTCATCAGTGATGGTTGTCCCCCCATAAGACCCAGGGGGACTTGTTGAGTGTGGAGTTTTTTGCTTATTTTTCAGTCTCTCCTGTTAACAGAATTCGATGTTGGTGTGTTGCGTAATTTTCTGAAGTCCGAATCTTAGAAAAATTATCCAGTTAGACCAAGATGAAAAGTGGTTCTTTTACTGTGGTAGGTTTAGGAAGGGATACAGATGTAGACTATAAAACCAGTCATTCCTAACAAAGGACTAGGATAACTGTCATAATCAAAGAATTCTGTTTATTGAATAGCCTGAATGTAAAAATACAAAAGAACATGAAACTAAAACAAGTCAAAGCAGGTTGTTACTTATAGTCAAATTCAGAGCCCTTTGAATTATGTTAAAAAGGAGCTTTGGCTTTAGTGCTCTTTGCATCTGCCTTAATTCCACAAATTGGAAACAATGTTTTGGTCAAGATTTTGATAATTTTTAGCAATTTATTATGTATCGAAAACTCCTGAGGATCACTGCAGTTGCCTATGGTGTATTTTTGGTTTCAAAAGTTTTCTTATTCCCATGTTGGATTGTTGTTGTTGTTGTTGTTGTTGGGTTCCCCCCCCCCCCCTTTTTTTTTTTTTTTGGCTTTTCCAGTCTGAAATAAAGATGTGTTGCATTTAAGTTTGTAATCCTGTGTGAAAATGAGGACTAAATGATCCCATTTCTGTTACTTTTCAAAAAAGCATATGTGGATGAAAGCAGGTAAAATCTATTTAACAACATGACTATATACACATGAGCATCTGAAAAGAAAAATGTATTTTTTTCTTGTGTATTAGCTCACACAATTAGATGTTAGAGCACTCTTGGAAAAACAGCTATGGGAAGAAAGGAATGGCACTCAGTGCAGCTGATGTAAGGCAATGGTTGTAGTGCAAAGATGCCAGAGAATATAATAAAAAGTATCTGTGGTGATCTAAATTTAGTATTATCAGAATCTGGGGAAAATTATGGCTGAGAAATCATTAGGGCAAGAACAAAGTTTACTGCTGCAGAGAAAATAGCTGATGCCAAGCTAAAGACATCGTTATTTACAGACAATTCAGATCTGTATAGTACTTCAGAAAATTGCCCTCTAAAAATGGAAACCATCATCATATTAAACTTCACATGGAAGTGGGAAGACAGGAAACAAGAGCCCAGCATGGGAACTGGCCTTTCTCCTCACATTGTCTAAGTATGTATAAATACCTATTTGCCAGTGTGCAACCAGACTGTCTCTGCGTGGTGGGGATGATGGGGTAGGAGTTTGTGGAAGGTGGTTGGGACAAACATTAGGAGAGCTAAAGGGCAGGCAGCCACAGACAATATGGTGATACGTGTCTGTGATTTAAGGAATGAAACTCGTGTGGTTTTGTCATGAAGAGCAGATTTTTCTTAGTGTAAAATCATCCTTTTATTGTTGATTGTTGAATTTTAAAAAGTGTGTGGGGCTCGAATGCAGCTCTCAGTATCACCATTTTGGAAAATTTCGGAGTATGGACTGTTTTTAGGTCCATGGTTTTAATGTGCCTTCACTTGCAATAAAGGATTTATCCAAACCCCAGGTTCAGATGATACCCAGCTTGTTCCAGATGTTGTCTTGCCCTTTTGTTTCATGGGCACATAGGTCATAATAAAGTTCTCTGTTGCTCTATGCCTTTTGCCCATTGTGGTTAGCCAAGGACACGGTGTGCATTTTGGTGAAAGCATTTTAAAATCAGGTGAAATTCTCATTATTTCAGAGGTTTTTCAGAAATATTTTCAATGATACCCTTTGTAGCATACAATGTGTGCATTGGAATTTTCATTAAGATCAAATGAATATATCAACAATCTTCCACATAATAACTACTTTAAGAATTTTTTAACTATCTGTGTACTGCATGTGACTTTGGTATATCTTTAGGTATTTGATGACTATTGCAATTGTGCTTTGACTCAGATGAAACTTTGACAGACTTCAGTGTACGTTTTTTCTGATCTGGGCCTGAACTGTGGAGAAATGGAAGTCTGACCATGTCTGTAATTTGTGTGGAGTGTTTTGAGTGGTTGCAAACTTGTTTGAAGTCATTGTTCTGGGGAGCTAACTCTTTTTTTTTTTTTTTTTTTTCCCTCCTTCTGTGTGTGTGAAAGTTACAGAAAAGTTACAGAAAGCAAAGAAACTGTCTAAAACATAAAAATCCAAAGCCAGCCCTATAAATGAGTGAGAAATCACACATCTTTCACAGCTTTCAAGAAGTGATGATTTCTTTGGAAAAAGAAAACCAACACTAAGTTGTCCTTTTTTTCTTTTTCTTTTGTTTTTTTTTTAATTTTCCTTATTTAATGTCTTTTTCCATGTTTATACATAATGCGTAGTTCAGTGGATTTTGTAGTCAAAACAATAGATATTGCCCCCATTACCCTGCAGGTTTCTCCAAATTATATTATCTTCAGTTGTTTTTCTTTCCTTTTAATATTCTCTATTTCTGGTTCACATGAAAAACCAGTCACTGGGGAGTTTGGAACGTGGTTTTTGTTATCTGGATGTTGTCAGTGATGGTGCACGGAAGCAAAAAGGATCTTGAACTTTATAAACTAAGGTAATTGTGCAGGAATCTTGATAATGAATTCTTGTTTTGACTAGTAAATGAGAGGTTATGAAATTCATCATCATAGTATCTAAAGCTTGCTCCAAAATGGGGTAATTTTTCATTAAAGAAGCACTTTGAAGTGCACTCTGCATTTTGTTTTTTTTGAGTATCTCTTAATAACAGCAGGTTACAGCTGGGATGATGTTTCACTGCTTTTTTAACAGATCCTCTAAGCAAAACCCGAGTGCTGTAGTTGAGCTGAGTCCTGTTTTGCTTGGAACCATTAGAGTGTCCTTTTCTCACTGCAAAAGAGAAACCATTACTTTCCAGTGGAAAGTCTGGGAAGCGACATCATTCCTGTAGTTGCTGACCCAGCCATTCCCATAGTTTCTCTTTTCTTGCTTGCTGGTGAGTCCCTTCTAGGTGGGTTTGCAGCTTGAGAAAGATGAAACTACTAAGGCAACTGGGTCTGGAGAAACCAAAAGTGTGTGGGGAGAATTTTTAAAACTTCTTAGTCAGAAAATGAGAAAGTTCACTTCTTTTGTAGTGGTCCTCAAGTGTCCCTATTATATGTGATATTATATATTGTTTTCTCTTGTGCTCAAACCATTATATGTTAATACTTGTGCCCTGAGACAATTGCTTGAGATGAATTGTAACGAAGACTCCTGCAATTTTTTAAAGCAATTAATAAAAAACTTCTCAGCTACTAAATAGCGTAATATTTTGGTGCTAGCTTTTACCTATGTCTCTCATAAAATATAAAATCCAAATTATTTTCACCAAAAGTAGACGTCCTTCACATATAAATTTCTCTTCATTTTCACGTGATTTGTAACAGATGGATATGCAGAACACCACTATTATACCTGTTCTGCTCAATCTTGTTTGAAGGGTGGTGTGTGAGAAAAGAACTAGAAAGATTTTGGGCATTTATTGCAGAATATTGCAGAATCTCCTCAGCTTTTTGAGGGTTTTATAAAACCTGTTGAAAGAAGAGGAACCTTCCTTCTGTTCTTCAAATACCTACCCAAAATCCAGTAGAGAATGAAGCCTAAGTAATAAGGGAGTGAGTATATGAGGTAAAATCTGATGAGACCTTTCACCACTGTAAGGCACTTAATTAAGCTTCCCACCTGTGATGGGGGTGGCTCTTAAAAATCTGCTTCTCCTAGGAAAAATGTTACAGTTCTGGAAATCGACTCTCTTACTCCTTTAACTGCAGTACTGTACCAAGCTGCAGTGTCCTAAATGGCTTGGAGCAGACAGGGAAAGGGGTCCTACAGCAAGTGGACTGTTGTGGAATTTGGGAGAACAAATTCAGGTCTCCTGGTTCATCCATGGATAATCACTGTGTGCATGAAGGGACAGCTGATAACCTGCTCTCATCTCACACGAGGAGAGGGGAGGAGGCTACTGGAATGTGTTAAATGAAAATTAAAGCTGGCCAACATTCAGAATTTATTTCTGAATTTCTGTGTTTCTGCTTGAACTTGGACTAAACAATGTTGGTTTTTTGCCCCCGTGATTTCCCACAAAGTGAAGCTGGAGAAATTACTTTTATTTTTATTAAGATTTGGAAGTGACTGCAGTAACAGAGATAATATAAACAGCTAGAGACACAGAAAGCTAGTAAATAAAATCAGCTGAATAGAAAGAAGGAATTAACATCCAACATCTAGCCTTCTCTCAGGGTTCTTTCTGAGTGCTGACTTTGAATGTTGCTTTCTTTGTCATAATGTGGGGTTAAGGAAAAAGAATATCTGTTTGAACTTGGAAAAGGACAGTAGATTTTTTTTTATGGAGGCCACTAAATGACACCAGAAAATAAAATTCTTGAACTATTATCAGCGGAGGCAAAGTTCTGAATCAGTTAAATAACCTGAAAAATTTACATTTTATTTGCAGAAGTCCCTCTAGCATCCAAGCTGTGTAGTAATCTCCTCAGACTCTTATGTAGGTTTCACAAAAAATTCAATTGACAGTGTTCTCCACAGACAGCCTTTGACAAGATCAAATGATGTTGACAGACAACAGATTTATACCAAACTGAATTAGGTATTTCTCCACAGAGTGAGAAATTTAAACTCTGCGGCTTATGGTTAGAAGATGATATGGATGCCAGAAGTTTACATAGCTTCAGTAATGTGACTGTGAAAGAAAATCTCACTCAGAGCTATTAAAATCTGACTTCAGAACTGATTCCACCTAGTTTATGTATGGTATAGAAGAAGGTGTAAGAATTTCTTGCTTGAGCACTCAGCAGAGGATTCTTTGTTACAGGAGTCTTTCCTATTTTTAGGCTGTGCTTTAAGCAGTATAAATTAGAAATCTGCATTATTTACTGGGCTGTATTGTCAGCAGAATTGGTAGGAATTGATACCAAGGCAGCATGCTCTCTTTTGCTCCATGGATGAATTGTTCTTTTCATTTTTAGGCCAGTTGTTTTTTGGAATTCACTCATTCCATGGTGAATTTCTGGAAGGTTACTACTAAGTTTTGAAGATGGTGGTAAACCAGGAGAATCCAGAAGCTCCTCTGCTCTGCCACGAGATCAGTTGCACGTGACCTGCACAAGGTAGTTAAGGGCATGTTTCCTAATTCTTCACAGGTCCAATGTTCAGTAAGTGATATTGATAATAAACATTAGGAACTAAAAATTACAAAATAAAGAGTGTGGAACAGATATTTATTCCATCAGATGAAATCTTTAATTTTGTTGATAGAAGGAATTTACAAGTGCTGAGTATTGAAACACAAGATTAGAAGACTGGGGTTGGTGTGTTTCCTCTAAAACAATTGCATTCCTAAGATAGGTATATCCTCTCTCTTGTTCATACTTTTCTTGTTGCTGTTAGAGTGATGCAGCGGTTTTTATTGGTTCATTGTATTTTGGTTTGTTCCATGTACCCCTGTTTGGACCCTGCATACTCTTCCTGTCAATTATCTGTCCCCTCCCCTGGTCGAGCGAGAGAATCCCTCTCTCTCCCCTGTCATTCTCCTTTCACCCCTGCCCCAAGTTCTAGAAAGGTCTCTGTCATTTCGCTATGCATTGGCCCTCACAGGTGTAACCCCATTCCCCTGTTCTCCCGTTTGCTGTGTAACCTGTCCCTCACCCCTGGACCACACCCTTGGGCTTCCCCAATTGGTCATGTTTGTGCCTCCACCCCTGGGGTCTGAGGGGTAGAAAACCCCCTGTCACCTGTGTTTCGGGGTCTCCCGGAGCAGAGCATAGGGGGTTCGATCCTTCTATGTGAAACTCCCGGTGGCCTGACTCAGTTAGTCTCTCCCCATCAGCTAAATAAATCTTAGTTGGGATGCAAAGCTGCTGAGTCCTCCCTGCTTGGCTTATCCTTGCTGTAGTCACCTGCTCTTCACGCTGCTCTCGGCTCTGCTCGCTGTGACTGCGATAGGGTTCTGGGGATCAGAGAAGGTCCCCAGAGAGATTGCCTTTGACCGGTGCAGGCACAGCACCCCGGGCAGCAGAGCAATTAGCGATTTTAGAGGACACATGGGTTTGCTTTAGCACCTGACACTGCGTTTCACACATTGCTGACAGTCCCAGCTAGCTGAAAAAACCAGCCCGTTGTCCAAGAATTCTGCTTACTCCTCATTTCCTTCTTCAAACTTAATTAGATCCAAAGAGTCTGAAGCTTCCAAACAGAAGCAGCAACTTATTTTGAGAATGAGTAGACCATTTGCCCCGACTCTACCTTGTCCTGTGTCCAGCTTTGCTGTCGGCCAGGGCTGACTGCCCGGCGCAGGTAGTGAAACCATCTGCGGCCGTGCTCAGGCAGCTCCCTTTGGCTGGCACCGTGCTGCTGTCCTGGAGGCCCTGGCACAAGGGTTCTCTTCGTGCCACCTGCACGTGTGCTGCAGGGATTGCCTTGGCTGGGGCTCAGCCTTGCAGGCCTGGCTTGCAGCGTGACTTTAGTTTTTTTTTCCCCAACCAACCGCAGTTGTCTCCGGCTGTGAGGTTTGGGACTTGGTTCTTGCTGAGTTCAAGGGAGGTGGAGTGGAAAGGTGCTTTTACATCACTTTTGTGCCTTTCCATGTTTTAGGTTGGCTGGGGACTTGCCTAGGTCTTGATTTGGACTGGATTCCTAGGTTTTCTCTAGTTTATGCTAAGCTGTAAATTTTTCCAAGGGGTTATCAGAGAGGCAGGAGACCATTGCACTCCTGAGCATTTGCAGCTTCCTGGGATGCCACTGTATCCTGGAACTGAGTGTGCATTGAGAGTGGGAAGCAGGAGGGGGGCATATGTAGCCCCTGTTTTTGCTGCTTATATAAATTTTGCTGGCTGCTTGATAAATCCCTTATTCTGACCTTTGACTACCACGTGTCGAGAATGAGACTGGCACAGTTGACTTCTGCCTCCTTTCCTGCTGCTGTTTTGTTCTTTTCTCACGTCATGGGATACAGGTGAACTAGAAATGTCATGGTCGGGTGTGCTGTGTGGCTGCTCTGTGCTCAGAGGAGCTCTCCTGGATGTACAGCTTAGCATCTTCCTCTGTAAAAGGGCTGCTGATCTTCTTCCCATCCCATGTCATGGGTCCATCTTGGGGTCTCATACTTTGGGATGAAAAAAATAGTCACTATATGCTGAAAAGACATATAGGAGATATCTGGAATTGTGGTGGGCATTTATTTTGCTAGAGATATTCTTGGAGACTAAGACAAATGCAAGACATTTTGTTTTCACATGGAGGAAAGTTGATACTTGTAGCTGTTTGAATTATCATGCAATATAATATCCTGAGTTGGATGGGACCGATGAGAATAATTGAGTCCAACCCTAGGAGGAAGTTGATCAAATCTGAAAGGACTGGTTGCTTTGAGCTGCTCATAAGGGAGTGCAGATTGACACCTGTCTGGTTTCCTTGGCAAGGAGATAGCAATGTCTTCTGTGACACCTCCTTATGTGCACAAGCAAAGTAGCTAAATCTGTACAAGGAGGCACATAGACATCTTTAAAGAATTCTCCTGGTTTTCCATGACCATATGGAAACTGTCAGCCAGAGCAAATCCCAGAGTCCATAATTTCTTATGGTGTTGAAACTTCTTCTCTTTATTCCATGCATTTTACTCTGTATCAAGTAGACTTGAGGTCTAGAATCATTTTAGCACTGTTTGTATAGTTCTAAGAGAATAGCCAGTTTTTCAGCTGTGATTGTTAACACAAAGATTT
The DNA here is from genome assembly GCA_013390045.1 of Picathartes gymnocephalus. Lineage (NCBI taxonomy): Eukaryota > Metazoa > Chordata > Aves > Passeriformes > Picathartidae > Picathartes > Picathartes gymnocephalus. Next base: position 58,490 of record WEKY01048193.1, read on the forward strand.
TCCTTTCTATGTGTTTTTTTTTTTTTTTTCTTTCTCCCTGAAAGATAAGAGTCAGGTATCAGCTAAGTGTGAATGTATTTAGAAATTGAGTGTTGCAGAAGTAACTTATGTGGTCTTTCATACTATAAATATTGCTTTTGGCTGATGAAGATATTTCCAAAGCAGTCTCAGACCATAACTGCGGAGTTGCTGTCTCTAGAAGCCACACCGATTCTAAGAACAAAACTGCTCCTGAATACCAGCTTTGGGAGTCAGAAACCTCTTGACAAATCATTCCTCTTGTCTCTCAAGTGACTTTTGCTGCTTGCTACTAGCAGAAAGCTTTTAAACATTCCCTGATTGAATCTCTGAGGCAGTATAGAATGACATATGCATCAGATTTGGGTTTTGAAACTACTGATATTCGCATTTAACCAAAACAGGCTTAATTCAATCTTGAAAAATGAATACAGTGCAAGATTTTTTCTTGTGAGGTAATGTCTTTTCCAAGGTTATAGTTTGTGTGTGGACCATTGAATGCTAATGCATCCTGCCACAGCAGCAGAATGAATGTCTGTGTGCTAGAGAAACGTGGTCTGTGCCAGGTGCAGTATGGTATCCATCCCCTAAACTTTCCTGATCCCCACCCCGAGTTATGCTTCTCCCTGTCCAGATGTGGGATAGGACTGACTGGAAGAGAAGAGGTGGTGCTTGGTAAGCAGAATGGATCCTGCTCTCTCGTGGCTGCGGCCAAAGTAAACAAACGAGAGTAATTGCCACCGCAGGCATTTTACAGTAGATCTGCCTTTTTATTGATGTCGTTATTAAACTGCTTTAAATGTTATAGGCTGCTGTTGGAGATGAAATTCCCCCTTCCCCCAACTTCTCGGTTGCTGTCTGTCACTAAGTGCTATTAAGTTTATCATCTAGCAAAATCAGACAGTGCAGGAAGCAGTCTGAATGTTAACGTTAACCTATAATAGGTTTTAAATAGCTATAAAGAAAAATTAGACTGCAGTGGGACAGGAAGGGTAGTTTACCTTAACATAAAATAAAGGAGGACATGTTGACCTGATTGACTTAAATGTAGCTATTATGTGCTCTTTAGGGAGGAAACTGGTGTACCAAAGCTTATACAGACAGGAAAAATGTTCTTTACCTCATGCTGTACAAATGACATAAAGGCTCTTGCTATAATTAACGAGTAAACCCATAGGTGCTGCATGTATATATTAATGCAGATGTCACCCTGGCTACTTTTTACATTAACTCCTCCTAGAATAACCACAGAGATGTGAAAAAGGCTCTTTTGAAATGTGCTACATCTTCTTTGGCTTTGAGCATGATGCTTTTTTGAAACAAGTCTAATATGAGTTATATTCACAGTGGAAATATAAGGGTAATAAAAATGGATCATCTGTCATTCAGGATTTCCCAACTGTCTGGACTAGCCTAAAATTCTTACAAAAGTGTGTGGAAAAGTCATGCATGAGCCCAGCTCCCTTCCTGCAGCTCTCTCCATGTTTGCTTCCGAGCTCCTCTCAGCCAGCAGCTCCGGACAAGCTCTTCATGCCAGCATTTGAAATGCATCCCCGTCAGAAAGCAGGCAGGTCTCTTCGTGTGCAGGGAGAGAGAACCAGACTCTGTGTGGCAGTCAGGAATGGGTCACTGGTAGATGATGAGAGCCGCGTGCTGAAGGAAAAGCTTGTCTAGTTTTCTGTAGGTGCTCTGAAATTTTGGAAGAGGTCATGGTTAGGGACATGTCTGCTCAGAATTATAAGGTGAAGCTTTAATTTGTAAAAGGTATTGTTGGAGACTGGGGGCTTCAAGTGCCTCTCTTTGCTCCTTGGGGAGGTCTGAACTGGAATGTCATGGGACCAGCGGGATTTGGGGTGTGCCTTTGATCTCTTAAAGCTGGGGGCCCTTGAGGCTGAGTCTGGGTGTTTGCTTTGGTTGTGGTCTGCATAAAAAAAATACATTTTTTAAGGCAGAATTTTACTTGCTCTTTCTCTACTTCTGGGAAAAAAAAACCTCTAGACTTAAAAGTGTAAGCACAGTTGTAATATATTTTTTTTAAAATCATTAAACAATTGAGTGTTAAGTCATACTAACCAGTCCTAATTAATTCTTTAGCCAGCTCTAAGAGTCCAGTAAATTCATTGATTTATTCTTTAAAATAATCAAGAGTTGTTCCATGGTATATCAGGTATACTACTTGGGTCAGCCTCCCTAAAGGAAAATCAGAGTATTACCTACAGTCTCAAATGAAGCTTCTGAACAAATTTTAAATATTCAGGATGGTGTTTTTCCTGAAGGATAAAGGTTTTCACTCCCTATTGAGCTTATCAGCATCCTTCTGTAGCTGACAGTGCCCAGCATTGCACACACCACCATCAACCTTCTGTGTTGTTGGTAACAAGATGTGAAATTCAGTGTTTGTGTACCTGGGTGAAAGTCAGGATCTGTGGAATAAGGAGGCTGAACGAGGGAGTTGGATTGTCCCTTCTGGCCTGTGGGATAGGTGCAACGCATTCAGCTTTTGTGTTCAGTCACAGTGCTCCACAAAGGGATAGGGGAACTTGCTGAAGCCATTCATCCCAGGGGTTGCACAGAATCACAGAATATCCAGAGCTGGAAGGGACCCACAAAGATCATTGAGTCCAACTCCTGGCCCTGTGCAGGACACCCCGAGAATCCAACCATGTGTATGAGAGCATTGCCCAAACATTCTTTAAGTTCCATCGGGCTTGGTGCTGTGAGCACTTCCCTGGGGAGGCTGTCCCAGTGCCCAACCACCCTCTGGGCGAAAAACCTTTTCCTGATATCCAACCTAAACCTCCCCTGACACAACTTCAGGCCATTCCCTCGTCACGGTTTTGTTTCTGTGTTTAGGCTTGGTACGTTTCTGAGAGATCCAGATTAATGATTAGACTCTGTGCTCTTAATATGAAATAAGGATTATGCAAAAATTGAACATGGCCGTTTCCAGTTTTGTCTGACTTCTGAACTTGAAGATGTTAAAAGTTTTATGTGATTCTCTCTAGGCTTGCTGAATATTCCCATTGCTGTTTCTAGTGCTTTCCCCTCTGAGTTTTATAGGAATGTCCATGCATATACACGTGAAGTGAAAAACCTACTGTCATGCTGCACTGAGAAAGACTTATATTTACAGTTGGATTGCAGTTTGAAACATTAATTTGCTCTGTAACCTTTAGATAATGAGACCAGCCTTGCAGCAGGGTTGCTTTGTGAATGTTGTTGGCATTATGCTTTATAAGCATCAAAATGTTGGGATTTTTTCCAAGTACCAGCAAAATGAAAGTAAAAAACTAAATAAAATTGAAGTAAAATAAATACCATTTAAGAGAGTGGTATTTATTTAAAATGAGCCCTCTTGGTATTTAGAAACCTAAATATTTCTTTTTTTTATATAGTTCAACTTAAAATGTTGGGAAATAATGATTTCAAGTTGCGGGTAATATATTGTTAATTAATCATTAAGTGGTTCTCAGACTAATGCTGATTTTTGTGATGGAACCCTGTTATAGGTTGGGATAATCCCTCCCAGCTCCTCAGTGGTGCTGCTCTAAGTGTCAAGAAAGCCTGGGAAATGGCAGGAGGAAATAAAGCGAGTCTGTGTGACAGAAAGAAAAGTGGATGGGCAGAATGAGTTTTGACCTGAATTCCCACATATATGGTCTGTAGTAAATGTAGTTTTGAAAAAATACAACCGTGCATAACTCTGACAATAGGTGAAATTCTGTTTTATTTTCCTTTGCAATGAAGTCAGGGAAAAGCCAAATTCCTCTCTTTATGTATCTGTATTACAATAACAGGAACTTTTGCATATTTCATATATCCAGTAGGGAAAAAAAAAGCAGTAATAAAATGAACAATGATAACATACTCAAGCAAGAAACATCATCATTTCTCTGTTAATTTCCTTGCCAGGTCTTTCAGGAATGTATGAAATGTTTATGTTCGAACTGAAATAAACAAATTAGAGTGTATAAATCAATTAGTTATAGGTTTGCTTCATTCCAAGAGTCCATTTCCAAGCTGAAATAAATTTAAATAACAGATCTGTGTATACTTTTGGTCACTAACTAACAATTTTACATGCCAGCTGTTTGCTTGTGATAATTAGAAGTGGTAATATCTTTCTGAATACCATCTCTGTGTGCGAGTGAGAATTTATGAATTTTTTGTCACTCTGCAGCTTATCAGTTTGCATTGCTGTATTTGATTTAATTTTCTTGAAGTTACACTTGAGCAAGCACGCCACCAACTCATGAAATACTGTTAGAACCAAAAAGAAACAACCTGAATTATCTTGAAGTTAATTGTGCAGTTTCTTCTAGAAGTTGGGTAGGATGAAACAAAGTCATATGTTTCTTTCAGTTTTTAAATATTTAGGAACTCTCCTCTTTGTAAGACTTAAATAGACATTGATGTGATAGAAACCTTTACTACTTAATTTAATAAGATTAGTTGATAATACGAAAACTATTTTCAGAGTTTAAATGCAATTCTAACTTTCCTGTGAACTCTAGGGAAAATACTTGATTGGAATTATTAATTTTACTGCAGCAGTAAAATTGAAATTAGATTGTTCTTTAGGAGGCTTGAAAATTTTTATTATTTCAGTAGATAACTTGAAATTTTAAGAAATAATATATCAAATTGAGATTTTGAAGGAGTAAAGAGAAAATGCAGAAGTCTTCAGCTTATAGCTGTTGTGCAGGCCAGACATTTAATTGGCAAAAGTCTATTTTTAAAAGCTAACCATTTTTAAAAATGCTGTATCCACTGTGATGGATTTGGGGTAGAATATGATAGGTTTCCTGGATCCAGCAAACCTCCAGCTGTGGCCATTCTTCAGTTTGCAGGGAGGTTTTTACCCTTCAAAATTCCATGGAAAACTGAGCATGTCGTAGCACTTTCCAGAAAAATACTGTTTGAGGAGAGGAAATTAGAGTGATGAAGTTTATGATTTTAGTGCATGCTGTCTTTCTCTAAGGAGGTAGAGGACAGAGCAAGCACTAAGAGGAAAAATAATTTTGAGTGTGCTACTGAAGCTGCTTCTGCCTTGCTTAGCCTGCTGCCCTGCCTTTGTGGCAGAAAAGGTGTCTCCCCTTCCCACGGCAGGGGTTTTCCTTCTCTCTTCCCAAATTGTGGAATCCTGAACATGCGATGGAAAGTGAGATCAAATCATGGAATAAATTAGGCTGGGAGGGGAAGTTGTCTGGTCCAAGCCAGTCACAGCAGAGCTTTCTTCATAGTAAATGCAACTTAGAAGTCAGTTGAGGTTGCTGGGGCCTTTCCCAAGCAATTCTTGAATCGCTCCAGGGATGGAGATTCCATAGCAAAGCAACTTGTTCCATGCTGTGGCCACCCTTTCTGTAAGAGCTGAGGTTTTTTTCCCCTCATCCCTAATAGTAATTTTCCATTTGCATCTTGTGCTGGTTGTGCTCTTGTCCCTTCTTGCCCTCTGAGAGGAGCTTGTCCCCGTTTCCTCAAAGCTAGTGCACTCCTTTGGCTGCCATGTGACTGTGTTTGTAGAAAATTCCCTTCTGCCTGCCTCCCTGCCTTGGAAAGGATGCTGAAGGTTTAGAAAGTTAATGTCAGCACAGTGTTTCAAACATCTGCAGTGCTTCATAAGTGCAGATTGTCTAGCTGCTGTACTGGTTGTCTTGCTGTGGAAATTTGATATTGCTCTTGAAGCAGTTATTCCTCAGAAATGAATTCCTGGACTAAAGTGGGATGGGAAGGAATGTGATGCACCTTCCTGTGTAAAGTGGAGAGCACACAGCAGCAGCAGCCATGAGAATTGCATCAACATTGAATGGCTCCGCTACCAGCATTGTGTTCATTGCTGCCCTGTAAAATATTTTAAACTTCCATTGCAAATCCGTGGTACCTCTTGAGCTGCTGCTGAGTTTTTTCCAGTTATCCAGAAACTTGTTACTTAACATGCCCAGGTTGTAAAAAAAGGTTGTAAAATGCAGGTTTAATAAAGAATTACATAAATAAGGAGTAGTGAAAGGTGCCTGAAACTTGATATTCTGGCTAGACGCTAGAAAAGATGCTGGAATTCAGTTTGGTAATGAGTTTGTGAACTGAGATTAGCAAAATCATTTCCCAGACACTTGGGGAAAGCAAGCCATTTAGCCATTATGGTGTTATGGCTGCTGAAATAAAAACATGGACGTCGGTGACTGGAAAAACAACTTCTTTTTGTGGGTAATGGTCTGAATGTTAGAGCTGTTCAACGTCCATGATCTATGTGAAAAGGTAGAATGCTAGTTTCTCATTGCTTCTGCTTTGTTAACAAGTTAATTAAGCTACAATGCCCTTCTCCTATAATATTAGCAGATATAAGAGCACTGAAAGCCTTTTTCTGTACCATAACAACTGAAAAAAATAGTTATAATTACTGTATGCAGGCATTTTCCTCTGTCAGAATATTATTTTGTGTATATCAGAAGTTCGGTAGTGAATTCAGTCTCTATGTTGTACTTGTATACAAATATCCAAAATCATGAAAGGAACTGAGACTTGCACAAAAGCCTTGAGCTGACTTTACTGCTACACGATATTGAAAAATCAGAATTTTCAGTGTATGAATAACTCTGATGTTTCAATATTGGTTTTCTTCAGGAACTGGAAAGAGTAAGTTCTGATCTACTGACTTCCTGAAATAATATATTTGTTTTAATTTTGCTTGCATACTGCCCAGCACAAATAAGACTGATGTTCCACCAGTTCTAGTAGGTGAAATCTCTGAGACAGGAAAAAGAATCAAGAATGAAAACGTTTATTTCACAGGAGAAACCTTAACACTCCTATCCCCATCAGTTCAGAGTCTGAGAGGCTCTTTGAGCATGGTTTATGTTCAGGGCTCCTGCGTTTCTGCCTCTGAACTTTATGGAAGAGTTAACAGAAGTGTTCAGCACTGTTGTCAGGATGCACATGGCCTTTGGGATCTCTGTTTCTGACCTGAAGCCACCACCCTCAATGCAGATGATAAAACCATCCTAGGCTGAAGATCCAAGGCCCTTTGAATTCCAGATCCTCTGGGTGGTGGTGCTGACTTAGAGCTGTAAAACAGAAAGAAGCTTAGGAATTCCTATTTCTTGCTTACTAAGGAAACTAGCAGGAAACCAGGCATGATACTCTTACTCACACACTTTTTTCTTTTTTTTTTTTTTTTACTTATTCTTTCTTTCTTTCTTTCTTTCTTGGTATCTGGTAAGGTAAGACCAATTCAGATGTGCTTTTTTTTCCTCTTAGAAACGTTTTGAAATCCTTCTTAGTAGCAAAGTTAAGCCTGCGTGTATGGTTTCTTCTGTGTCAGCATGAAAGGAAGGATGTTTGCTGTGATTCCTGTGTTAATCTGCAGTTAAGAGACTCTGTTTTCCTTATTAGCAGTTGGAGTCTGTGATGTGGCCATGCCTCCCATTGAAGAATTAAAGGTGTGTTATGATTCATCTCCATTTCCCTTTCTTAGCAGTTACTTGATAGATGATACTGTATGTTCCTCTTTAGTCCCTTTATGTATTAGTTCATTACATTCTTTGATTTATGAACAGGAGCCATCCAAATGCCCATTCTCTAATTTTTCACAAGTGTGGGCAGCACATATCATATGTCTTTCAGATAGGGCTGCATTAAACATCTTGATTTTGCTTGTTGAGGATTTTATTCTAAAATTAATGTCTGGTTTTTGAAAACGTGTGATCGGCAGCCAAAAAATCTGTTTTGCCGTCTGGACAAAATGATTCAAACCTGAAATGTCACAGTTGAAATAGTGTACTTGTGTCTTCTCACTATTTGGAGAGTCAAATCCTGGCTTTAGTCAGAAGGAAAATTAATTTGCTCTTTTCACAAATTTGTCACATAATTTGATATGGTTACCCAGTTTTTCTCAGTAGAAGCCTTGCAGTGGGACTGTTCACCTTCAGGGCAAAAATCAGGGCGGATTGATAGCTATTGGCAGATTTTTCAGGTATGCTAGGTATCCCTTCCTTACTATTTCTGACTCCAGAACAGACAGACTTTTTTTTTTTT